>CM030369.1:151154141-151458642 GCA_003604175.2 Clonorchis sinensis | reverse complement strand
GCAATAAGATCTGCTGATCTCGATTATATCCAGTGTTCATTTAGTCAAGTCAGATGGTCTGGACAAACAGTTCCGAAAGCTGACAGTATTGCTTCTTTAACCCACCTGCATTCAACCTCCAAGCAATCTTCGTCATCCACATGACTGTGCATTTATTTTTCTGAGCGAGGGTTTAGACACGGAATGGTGGCTAGGGGAGTGGCAAATGGGTTGATTGCACCGCATTGTACGACGAGTGAGGACGGAGTATGGGGAAACGCCAGGTGAGCGAAGAGCTGCAAGGGTAAATAATACATCCCAGTTACCCAGGCCGTAGAGGGGGGTTTGATCCGTCCCGCTACTCCACATGCTTGAGTCATATGAGATTTGGGGAGAGTTCCTACGCTGAATTCCCGGAGTTCCAACACCAGCGCCCCTCAAATGACTGCAGACGCTGCAATGCAGTAGGTACTGGAACGACACCTTCTTCTGTGTGAAGGAAACGTCATCCGTATATCATTCAGGGGGGACTCAGCGAATGCCCTTGTCTTACACAGTGAATATGGACCAGAAGACATTACGAGGATAGATACCAAAACGGGTTCTCCTCAAACGTACCCTTCTCACTTCACCTTAAAAACCCGACTCAAAGGGCATTCGTCATTCTACCGATAATTCGACACACCCTCCCTGGATTGCTCACATGGACTTTCAGATATTCTATGGGGCCTATGTCAGAGGGCTTCTTGAATATGCCAACCAAACTGTCTACTCAGGATGCAAGAAAGACGTAACCCTCATTGAGCGCATCTAACGAGCTACTACGAAGATGGTTTCCGGCCTTAAATCCGTGGATTCTGAAGCGTGTCTTACGTTGCTTGACCTATTACCCCTGGAGGATCGTCGCCTCCAAAGAGACCTAATGCTTACTTTCGCTCTTTTTGAACAAGGTTTGACCAACAGCTGTTTCACCGTCGACCCAACTAGCACACGGCGGGAAGATATACCATGATTTTCGTGGGTTTATTGTTATAGTTACCCTATGTACTTGTATTGAACCTTTGTATGTACATTGCAGCTCATCCACGCTTGTTCTTAGACAAGTAAAGCGTTGTTTATCCTCGATCACCCGAACTGTTCTAACTTGTTCTCGGACACATTCTAAACGTCTCAATTTAATTATCTGAGAAAACAGTGGATGCGCAGCTGCGATCTCGGTTCTTCAACGCTGACCCAAACTCGGCAGATGTAGAAAAACGTTGGAATCACTGGTTTCGTACCTTCGACACCTATCTGAAAACTGCCGAATCTTCTAAAACCCGACAATCTTGAAAGTCTCATCCACTTTTTGCATCCGCTGGTATACGATCACGTGGCAGATTACACCGACAATGAGTCTGCGATCGACACGTTACGAAAATTATATGTCAACCCAAAAAAGGTCATATATGCGCGATACCTGCTGCGGACCTACAAGCAAGAGGACGGACAGGATATGGATCAGTTCGTACGAGAACTGAAATCATTAGCCAAAGAATTAGTTTGAATCGGTATCTGCAACCGAATATCAAGATGAGTGCGTGCGGATGCTATAATTAACGGCCTGGCGTCCATCTGCGAAAAAATTCCAGCACAAACTCACTCTGAACCAAGCGTACGAGCCTGCTAGATCCCTCGAATTGGCTCACAAACAGTCACAGTCATATGTTAGTAACGAACCTATATCCTGCTCTACGAGCGCCTGAGTTTGGACTTTAAAGGTCCCCTGCCATCCAGTGCACGCAACCGCTACTTACGATAACTGACTAGTTCTCCAGATTCCCACCTTCATTTGCGTGTGTGGATATAACTTCAGCAACTGTGATTGACTGCCTCACACAAATCTGTTTGTTCGGAATACCAGCCTATATCCATTCCGACAGAGGCACGTCGTTAAGGTCATCTGAGATCAGTAGCTTTCTTCTGGAGAAAGGTGGTGCTGAGTCATACATTGGCTTATAATACACAGTATAATGATAAAGTTGAGCGTCTAAACGGCACCCTCTAGAAAATAATAAACTTGGCGTTGAGATTTCACAATCTTCCACCTTCCCATTGGCAATCGGTACTCCCTGATGCTCTACACAGCCTCCGATCATTGTTATGTACGGCCAATAATTGTACTCCACACGAACGTTTATTTCAATACGAGTGTTGCCCAACATTTGGAATATCGTTGCCATCTTGGTTGACAATCCCTTGTCCTCTTCTGCTACAACGAGGTGATAGGTCACCCAAGTATCAACCGCTGGGAGAAGTCGACCTTCTGAACCTAAACCCACACTACGCACACATTGCTCATCGAGATGGAAGAGTCGAACCGTGTCCAGTCGCCGTCTAGCCTCAGCAGTTCAGAATACAACTAACGACGTTCTCAATCTATCTGATTCCAATGGGGACACCGAACGCTCAGATATGACTGAAAAAACGTACGTCAGTCCGGTAGCTCTCGAGCATCTTAACCCTCTTCAGTACCGTCCTCCAAAGACCAACCGGGTTATCCTGAAATCCTAGAACAACAGCAACGCGTTCATCTTTACAGTTTCAGGTACAGAGAAGCCTTACACAGTACATCACCCCCTACCTACGTCAGCACATGTGTCCATTCAAAGTGTCCAGGTGAATGTCATGACTTGTGTGTGCTTATTATTACATTTACCTTATAAAATCTGTACTGAACCTTTCTATGTACATTTCAGGTCATCCACGCTTGTTCTTAGACAAGTAAAACGTTACTTATCCTCGATGACCCGGACTCTGTCCTAACTCGTTCTCTGACACAATCAACCTCAGAGCGCACAATTTTATTGGGCAATAATTTTTATGATTCCGGCTAGTTGGTGCGTGGAGTAAACCACCTTTGACGGTTGTTCACGCTGCATCTAGTGCCCAGTTCAAACCACTTCTAGGCGCTTTCCTATGTGAATCCTCGCGCTGGCAAGCTTACCGCCCGCGCTGAGAACTTAAAGAGCAGTGCTACATCTTTTCGCTTGTGCCATTCAGGTGAACGAAAGCTGCTGAACGACCAGAACAGGCCCGACCTGATTCTGTGCCTCGACCCTGTGCGTCAATCCGTGAATCCGTGAAACTGTTGTCGACACCCCCACAAGCGTCACCAAGCAATAAAAGCTAAACCTCATTATCACGTCTTCAGTGCGATTTCGCTCACGAAGATTTTTGTAAGCACGCTCATCAGCTCAACAAGCCACAGCACTACACACAGTTTGTATATCGGACGACTCTGGTGAGTAAACTGCCACCAGAAACCAGAGAAATATTTGTCCATATTAGTGCACAAAAATGGAATTCTTTAAGCAAAATATGACGGGTGTTGCGCTTACTGGCTTTATCAAAGTTATAGCCCACGAGAACCACATAATCCACTAAGCGGGTCATAACGTCATAGTGACGGGGCCGACAATGGACTCAAAGTCCAAGAGACTGCGCATTGGAAAACCTAATCTTCTGATTGGTTCACGCGTTCTCGCGCTTCACTGGTTTGCTTCAGATTCGGATTCGGCGGTGGCGTGGCTTTTCAGTGTTCCACTTCCATAATCCGGAAGAATTGAAATAATGTATTTTAGTTGGAATGTTATATGGATTCTGCTTCAGTGAGCTACCACTTCACGCATCTCTTGCTGGTAGGTGATTTTAACGCACCGAAGGCCTCCTGGATGGTGTTCTAGGGCATCGGGTCTAGTGGAAAGTTTGCATCGGTGCTGAGGAAAGTCGCTCAACAGAGCGCTTGGACTCAACATGTCGCCGCACCCACCAGAAACTCGCAATCCATCTACCATCCTTACTGGATTTGGTCATCACCAGCGAAAGACTTCGTTGGTAGTGTTAATTAGGGTTCCACTGTGCACTGCCATTTGGTTTCATCTGCTACTGGATGAGGAGCCCAGAACCCCAAATGTGGATTCGAACCTTCTTCCGTACAGACTTCTCAGAAATGTTTATCTCACTCGACCAACTGGGAGCAGCTTCAGCGGAGATATACAGAATCATCGTCCGGAAAATTCACGAAGCTGGAGCGGTGTTCGTCCCGAACAAAACAGCCAAACGGACAAAGAGCAACCCAAAAGGATTTCACGTCTTCTGAAAACGAGGTCCCATCTATTCTCCAAAAAAATAACTACAGAAGACACAGAAGATGAACTGGTATTTCGTTGAATGCGAACCCCCTGTAAACCAGAAATTCGCCAATGGAACATAGGAAAACAGGACACGATAGTAGACCTTGCCCTGAAAAATAAAAACATCCTGTTTAGATCCATAGTGCGCCGCCGAATAGCTAAGCCAACAGCCTTCGCCATGAGCAACAGAAACGGAGAACTAACGAGTGGCCTCATAGTAGTATGTGAAGCCCACAGGGAACACTATGCGGGGCTGTATTCTGTCCCAGTGACTACGTCACATCAAACCTTGTCAAGACGTAACTACGGACGACCGCTAACCGAACCTATCTTCACGGAGGACGAAGTTCGTCAACCCTTGCACAATACGAACCCGCTCAGCGCGTTGGGGCCAGACGAAGTCCATCCAGGGAAGGAAGGAAACATCGCTCACACCGACGAAGCATTTCTGCCTTTTTTTGTCAGGCGCCCGACGAAGATATCCTACCCTCTGTTCAGAAAGAAGCGATTGTCGCGCCAATCTGCAAAACTGGTGACCACCTATCGCCAACCAGCTACAGTCCTATTAGCCTCACTAGCATACCTTGTAAGGTGATGGAACGTATTCTGAAGCCGGCCATCTTAAATCACCTCAGTGCGAACAACTTGATATCCCCAACACAATACGGATTACTCACAAACCGTCATTGCGTGACGAAATGCTCGTTTTCATGAACAGCCTAGACCAAGCTGAGGACAAAGGACTCATATCAGATGCAATGTCTTTTGATTTCTCAAGACCATCCAATCCGTCCCGCTACTCCACATGCTTGAGTCATATGAGATTTGGGGAGAGTTCCTACGCTGAATTCCCGGAGTTCCAACACCAGCGCCCCTCAAATGACTGCAGACGCTGCAATGCAGTAGGTACTGGAACGACACCTTCTTCTGTGTGAAGGAAACGTCATCCGTATATCATTCAGGGGGGACTCAGCGAATGCCCTTGTCTTACACAGTGAATATGGACCAGAAGACATTACGAGGATAGATACCAAAACGGGTTCTCCTCAAACGTACCCTTCTCACTTCACCTTAAAAACCCGACTCAAAGGGCATTCGTCATTCTACCGATAATTCGACACACCCTCCCTGGATTGCTCACATGGACTTTCAGATATTCTATGGGGCCTATGTCAGAGGGCTTCTTGAATATGCCAACCAAACTGTCTACTCAGGATGCAAGAAAGACGTAACCCTCATTGAGCGCATCTAACGAGCTACTACGAAGATGGTTTCCGGCCTTAAATCCGTGGATTCTGAAGCGTGTCTTACGTTGCTTGACCTATTACCCCTGGAGGATCGTCGCCTCCAAGGAGACCTAATGCTTACTTTCGCTCTTTTTGAACAAGGTTTGACCAACAGCTGTTTCACCGTTGACCCAACGCACAAAATGAGGGACATGGTAAGGCGATTTTCGGACACACAGCGCACCATTTTATCAGGTAAATTTTTTTCTGGTAGCTGTTGCTTGGAATAAACTTCCTCGGCCGGTTGTACACTTAGCGTCTAGTGACCGGTTCAACTCACTTCTTAGGCTTTCCAATGTGCATCCACGCGCTGGCAAGCTTACCGCCCACTCTGAGAACTTAAGTAGCGGTGATGCATCGTTTTCTCGCTTGTGCCATTCAGTTGAACGAAAGCTGCTGAACGACCTGAGGACCTTGGGCGAATGTTTTGATTCTATAGTTCAATTCGTGATTCATACCGCGGTCTTTCTGTATGATAACCCGCGACTTTTCCCTAAAGCCTGTTGTCTTACCGGCAGTCACGCCTTGTTCGACTGTCATTCTGAGCTAGCAATTGCGTGACACGCCTAGGGGGTCACCAGATTCGCAGCTGCTAGTGCCACTTACTATATTATGTAGATATGAAATTGAACAAGAGTTCACCTTTTGTGGCTCTATGCCGTGGCGGGTCTACTGGTGCAAACACGAGGAAAATGAGTCGTGCGCATTTTACAGTCTTATGTTCCCCGTAGGTGACAGCGGTAGACAAGAGTAATACCAAACTGTGATGTGTTTTTGCGATGGTTATGCAGTAGGCATGAGTGAGTGTAATTGGACAATTTTGAGGGGAACGCGGACAACTTCGCTGTTGACTGTTGTGAGCGAAAAGGTACAAAACGTTTCGCCTGAAAATTAATCAAGACCGGAAAGTATACCAACGGAAAAGTTTCCAAGGTCCACCTACATCAGCGGAATCCGGGTCTCCCCCCAAATGTGGTTGTTGTGGATGAGGCAGAGAATTGGTAAGGAGTCCCCTGTTGATAAAGGTAGGAGAAGTACGTCACGGAAAGCTGAATTTATACGATTGCCGATTTTGAGTCTTTAAGACATACTTATGGTTTGTAGTTATCCGTGGTCTGGGCCTCAAAACAATTAAGTCAGAGAAATGTCGGGTCATGTTAGGAGGTAGTAGACATGGGTATTTACGGGACTTGTCGTTCTCCATTTGCCACGGTTCAGTCAAACGCAAATCAGTGGATTACTTTTATTATATACGACTTTTGACTCAATGGCAGTTTTAGCTCATTCGAGGCGTAAGCCGTTGCTAAGTACGCATGAGGCTCCGAATTTGACTCCGAAGATTTTAGGGTACATGACACAGAGCATTAATCTACAGAAAATTAGAATCCGGGCCAATTGCCCGCAACTTCCTGCAAGACATACAAGAATAGTGTTCACTTTAAATAGGTGGCTACGGTGATTTTCTGTAAACAGGGGTCGTCCATGGGTAAATGCACCTTAAATTTAGTTTTCAATCTGATAAAGGCAATTTTGTATGGATGTCCATTTAACTAGATGCAGTATTCTTAGGATATTTGTAAAAATGGAACAAAATGCGTTTGTGAGTAGTAGGTGCTTCGTGGCAAAGGTAGGATGCTATCTGTTGCTGGCCTTGCTGCGGACCCACTTGGGATTTTTCAGCAAATACATGGGAGGAAACCTGTTTATCTGGTTGCCTTAATCAAAGAGAGGCACCTCTTACTATCACAGCATTTGCGCTAGCACAGCTGTGTGGCCCTCTTGCAAAAATATAATGGTCTGTGCATTCTACGTACTGAAGAGTGTGAAGTGTGTGTGCTTGCACTTGAATGTGGGTGTGCTAAGCGGGTGAACAAAGCCAAGGCCAAACTTCATGCTCATCCATACCTCAGATATGCGTCGCGACACCTACAGTCCTTTTGTTAATACGATGAAGCTCTTAGAAGAGACTTGATCTTATCTTGACGCAGGCTAACCTCTAGTCCAGTAAGCTATACTGTGCGGCATTCATTAAGCATCTACAGACGTTTTGTGTCGTGCCGGTAACTATAGATGAGCCTTATTAGTGAATTCAGCTTGACGTTATGATAATTCCTCCCATGCATCTGCTTGCTTTGCCAAGCAGAATCACGAGACTGATCTTGGAAGAGACGAACTTACACCACATCAACCAGCCATCATTATGCCGGCCGTCGTGTTCGGCAATCGATGCTGCGCTGTCCCGGGTAGTGACACATTGCGCAATTTTTGGTTATCCAAACGTAAACAGCTGGGTTAGCGGTACAACGTAGCTCACTTTTTATGAATAGCACCGTGGACTTTCGAACCCAGTTCATCCTTTTGATATTTTGGGTCGTCAAAACAACGCGTGACTCAAAGTTCCGTCTCGAGCACCGCAACACTGCAAAAATCTTCTGGGCATTTAAGTCGGGAATTGTAATAAATGTGACGGTCTGCTTCTGGAAAATGTTGGACTGCCGTCAGCTCCAAGTCAGCCGCCATCGCAATGCGACCCGACTTTTTGACATACGGCTGACCTATATAGGTTTGTACAAGGCGAGTGCGTTAGCCTACACACAACCATGAAATTTACTATTACACTTGTTCCAATGCCTTGACGACCATTGCATTGTGGGAGCAGTAAGGAAATTTTACGTGCTGCGGTGCTACTTTACTACTAATAAATCCACTCCTGCTTTGGCTTATGTATAATTAGGTTGTATCCACGCCAGCCGTACACTCAGGAAAGTGATCAGTTGCATGTTACCAGTGCATCTCTCATCTCGGTAAAGGGCCTCAAAAGTGTGAAATTTAACAATCATGCCAGCACGGAATCTCAAACTTTCGATACCTTATATGTGGCGTTCTTCTGTACTTTGGAAACCCTAATATGAGGCCCCTTTACAGTAGTTCGGCTCAGGGCCATTTGATTCCTGGACATAACCAACCGAGGACGCTGGGTGGTACTTTAGCCGCTACAGAGGGACTCCTCTATCGGCACAGCCCACAATTTAGGCCGTGGTCCCTTTGATCGGTCGGTTACTTGCAAACAGGCGAATCCTAACTACCTAACTAGCAACATACACAAAAACGCATCATGTTTATTTTTTCCTGTCTTAGTCGGTCGACAAGCAGTCTATCATGGACTAACCACTAGGCTACCCTGGAGGAGGGTCTCACAAGCAGTTGTAATGGCTGGAGATTTTGATGCACATACGGGTGTTGCATTAAGCGTATAATTTATTACTTTGTACCTAAAGCTTGCCGTTTCACAATGATCCATTGGCCCGCGATTTCTCCGCCTCTATTCCAACGACTGATCGCCTGTGCTCAGGTTTGTGTACAGTAACGATGACGAAATCTGGCTTGCAACTTTATCGCACCAATGGATTTACACAAGCACTGTGTGCACGACCCGATAATGAAGTTGTTCACAAAGAAAAGCAGCTAAGCGAACTGGAAGAGAACACAAGATCTTAGAGTTCACTCGACAACTTGAAACAAGCGCATGAAGCTGCTGGTAATCGTGGAGCCCAAGCTCGTTTTCATTGTGGTGATATTGACCAGCGGAACCCAGCAGTGTATATCGGAGACGAGGAAAATAGTCAAACAGTAACCAGCAAGCCACAGTTTGCGGCACTGGCAATGTGCTGGTACCCCAGTGCGCAGATGAATATGGACACTACATGTGCCATGCACAGTGGTCAACGAGACGGACGTTTACGTGGTCACCCTACCAAATTAGGACACAGAAAATGGTGTACATCAACTGGATCCAAGTTCGATCACTTCGACTCAGGTGAGAGCCAAGACTACCGTTGTAACTGTCAACAATTCTGGAGACCGGTGACCTGTGGTTAGCTAAGCCCGTTTTAAAGTTGTTAACTGAGAAAACAACGTTGGCGATGTGTCACCTTGATTGCCATCAAGCAAAAGAGCTGCTCAACGCACACAATATCCGAGGAATAATTGTCCTTGATCGAAAAGTTTTTGTCCTGTGCTGACCAAGCGCCAGCAGCTTTTGGCCGCCTCTGGACATCCAAGAGCAACGATTCCTCTCTCACCAGCAAACCTCTCGGAACTTACACCGTCCAAACTCATTCGCCCTTAAAACCTGATGGAGGGACCGCTAACTGGCCATCAAACAAGAGCCAGAACACCGGGTTTCCGCTAACGCCAACAAAATAAAAACCGTTGTCTCAGCTATTCAGAACAACCGCAAATCCTACAGGGCTCCGCGTGAAATAAGCGACCGTGGGCTCTTACACTGCCCGAAATCACCGCCTGCACCTGATAAAGTCCACCATGTTTAGTAATGGTTCTACCCTATCGTTAGTAAGAAACAGAAAAGTATCTGTGCCATTCGTGACCCTTGTCAACCATGTGAGCGCACGTAATCTGTATTTCACAAGCAGTTAAAACCCTTTCTTCCACTTGGTCAACGTTTTGCTGCCTTCCGCCTGCCAGCCATACTGTTGGATCAATACACCAAACACAAACACGCTCTTTGAGCACTAAGAATAGTTCTCCTGCTCGGGAGGTGGCAGTGTAACGGAATTGAAGCTTGACTTTACTTGCTTACACATGTTTATCCTATGACCTATCGTATGTTTACCTTTTTTCCTTATTACAGGTACACCCGACGAGAGACCACGATCCCCAGACAGAAAGCAGTAGTCCAGTTGTACCATCTAATTGTCCTTGAACTACTGACGTACCTGTACTTGACTTGTGCGTTTAGTTTTGCTTTGGTGGAATAGCAATTAAACCTGGAAAACTTTGGAAGCTTACATGAGTAGATTCATCTGTTATTTCAGCTTCCTGTGTCTCCTATTCGGCATTATGACATTCATGTCGAGGTTCGTTATTACTAAGTTTCAGCATGGAAACATGCCAGATGGTACGGTGAAAATACTCGGCGTCTGCTGCATGTGATTCAGCTGCTGCGCATATACCTTCCTAATGCAGCTAAACCCTCTAAATATAATTCCAACATGCACAACCTACAGGATCGTGGCAGCACTAAGCTCGACGATTTCCTCAAATTAGAAGCAGTTCCTGGTTTGTGGCCTTGAATACGGCCCAGAATGTACTCACTTAGTTAGACGTGGGACAAAACCGTCGTCATCTCGTAAAAAGAAAGTGAGGACAATAACAGGTGTACAGGTTATTAAATTTTAACTTACCAGCCTCAGCCGGCTGCGAAGTTGGGCTGGGTGTATTAATCGCAACAACCTTACGAGACAAGTTCGACTGGACATAAATGGATTTGGGTGCACGAGTAGTGCACCTCATACCACGTCCCTTCGACAGCTGACTTGATAGCAACAGTAAATAAAACGCTTTCATTGTTAATTGCACATTCGGGTGGTGCAGGGGCCTGCAGAGCTCCGCACAAACTACAAGGCCCGTTGTCACAGCAAAAACAGTAATATTTTAATTGGACTCATTGGCGTCAGCAATCAACGGGGCTAGTCCGCAAACCACAGGAGTCTCAAGGGACATGATTGTTCGGTGAAGACCGCCGCATAGATCGGGGAAGACTGTCCTCCAAAAACTCGGGACTAACTGTTTAGACCAGTGGTCGATGGGTGGTGTGACATTACCTCCTCCTGCACAATTAGGTCTGCATGCAGCTTGTAGCCCTGCATTTCTCCAGGGACATCCCTTTGCCAACCGTACGTTTGGGCTACTTTACGGCTCTTCTGGACTTTACGGCTGTGACTTCCCACCAGAGGAAAAGTGCACATCGCTTTGATAGGTTCTACTCGATTAACCGCCGATAGTGAGTGGGAAACCGACGTCAGCATTGAATATATAAAAATGCAACTTTCTGTAGGGAAGCGAGTGGTCTCTAAGTACAACAAGGATTGGTATAGAGTGGACGCATAGGTATTAGCCAACATGTTTAACATTTGAGAACATTTGTGTTTGCACCAAAAACTAACTGCTATTAACGACGTGACCCTCCAGCGGTCTATATGATGATAGATCACGGTTGCTGCGCATGCCAGCGCGCCTGAGAACCGGTTGGTGACAAGTAGCACGATGCGGTAATCTACACAGAGAATATAGCTGGCCACTTCCCTAATTTCTCACCGGACAGAATGGTAAGCAGCCTGCGACTCATACTAGCGTGCGGGCCACTGGAAATGCGGACAGACTTAGGCTGAATGTTCCTGACTATCGGCGTGTTACGCAAGCCATCACTCTTTCTCAGGACGGTTTAATATCGCGTTCACAAAGTAAATAAATTCGCATTGCATATAAATGGCTCATGTACGAGTGATGTGCCCCCACCGGACATATAAATAGGGGAGCCGGCCAGGAACGGTATTCGGAAGAAGTTAAAAATTACTCAGAACTGTTTGTGGTGTTCATCCGGCGGAAAGTTACTCACTCGGCCGCGTTATCAAAGTGCGGCTGATAAGAACTAATCTGGTTAATCAAAACGTTCGGAACTCTTCGGATGTACGTGACACCGGTGTACCCAGTACCCAAATTTATTAATGCCGGTTGCCTGAACGATGACACGACTAGCCTAGCGCGCGGGCAAGAAAGTTTTCTTGACGTTAGGACTCATTTGACAAAATAATTACCAAGTAGAAAAATTTTAAATCACGATGACAAATATAATAAGTCTTAATAAAAGTGCTTTTGCATTAACAAAACCAACTTTTCAGTTTGTTAAGAATGACCGGAAGCAAGCATCTTCAAGGTGAGTGTCCTGAAAAACCATCAAATGAAAAAAGTAGTCTTAAAGAAATCGTGAAAAACATCTGAATAATCCACCTTTTATAACAAACAGACAAGCGGGTGAATCATCAAATTACTGTCATAAACAACTGATGATCCATCTACAGTAAGGCTGGCCTTCAGGCAAGATGTACCCAAACAATTGAAAAAATGCGCAGAAGCTTGCTCAGAATAAAGGCGATGTTCCTCCTAGGATCCGTTTATATCACCATTGCGGGACTCCGAGCAGCCGAGGGTAACGACGAGGGCGTGCGATTCAAACAGCGAATGCTTGTCAAAGAAGGGCTAAGAGCAGAGTGCAGCCGCCACAAGCCGCCGTTTAGTTCCGCCTCGACAGTGTTCCGACAAAGGAGAAGTACCTTTTCCGACACAGCTTATCCGGTGACACCGAATCTTTGGCTGGTAAAGTGGCACGTACTTTCCTGCAAACTCGTTTAATCCGCGACAAAACTAGCAGTATTTTAACCTAGTATGAACCATCCTTCACCGCGCCCCCATCTTCAAATTTAGTAAAAAGCAACGCATTCTGATGCCTGCGGGAACGTCAAAACTGGTATTCTGGGTAGGGTTTACAAACCTTCAGTCGTTTCTGCCGGTTCACTCGTTTTACATGTCTTACAGTGATATAACTCGTCATATAACATTGGTCCACCTCGGAACATACCCTGAATTAATTTTTTGAACCAGTATGGTTATTTTTCAAAAAACGTAGGGCCCTTCGAAGAAAATCTTGTATTTTTCCCCTGGGCACTATACGATACTGGTCGAAAACGATGCCATCTGAGCTAAAATATCTCTTTGGATATCTAATATTCTAAGTCAAACAAATTTTTAATGGGATGAAAATTCTATCCTGGGTGACCATCACCAGGTTTCAACTGTGATGAAACCAGCCTGATTTCGGGTAACCTACACAGGGCCGTCGAAACTCCGCAAAAGTTTGGCCCCTGTACACAGTGCTTATAATGCGCCATCATTGGGTTCTGCAACAGAAATAAGCCCAATGCACTGTTTGCACGCTAACCCGGTTTCAACGAAGAATGGATCAGTTTAAAGCCACATCTACCATTTATGATGCTTGGTGGCTGCGTCTATGTAATGAACCATGAGAGAGAGCAAAACCGGGGCTAGCGGTTGAATAGGAATTAACCTCATACGATATACGCTCCCTCCAGAAAGAAGTCTAGTTCTTTGATAATTTATTTTCTCATGTGGAGTTTCAAAGTACAACCTCAAAGGAGCTAAAATGCCAACGCTATATGCTGCCAAATCAAAACCTAAATCTGGACAAGGTTTATCGCTTTGTTGTATCCCCTCAATAGAAAATTTATAGGACTTGAACTGCGGTGCAAAAAGCTCCGTTTTACGGTGCACTTGGCCGACCATAAATAGCAGGCAAAATAATAGCTGCACGGCGAGCATGCGATTTAAGTTCTTGTTCAATAATACAAAGACAAGTGATCTCTAATTTTAGGTGTGCAGCACAGCGTGTTCTATTCATTTTTTCCGCAGGTTTTCCGCCTGCGCCTCACTTATCACAGTACTTTTGGGGTTAAGGCGGAAACAGAGTGGTGTAGAGAGCCGATGGTGCAGGGCTGCGCTTTTGCATGCGGGTTCAGGTTAATGGAACCTAATAAACCACAAGAACAAACCCAAACAGAGAAGATTGAGTGTACGCTTTGATCCTGTTTCTCAGCCCTTGAATGCCTTCCTTCGGATTTTTTGTTCAATATTTTCCGCCAGAAATATTTCTAAGAAGCCGCTCGGTTGGAATAGTCCTGACCTCTGAGACTTCCGATTTACACGATATATGTCTAAGCCATAAGGTCTCTCGTGAAGGCTGGCCCACAAGAACATGCCATAAAAGCGTTTGCAAAAAAATAGCCGTGTGGAATTAAACTGCTGAAAATTTTGTGGTCAGGATGCCCTATTTTACCAAATAGGGCCTTCCAGATTTTTATCAGTGAAATGGTTTTCGTTTTTGCTTAAAGCCAGATTCAGTTCTAGCGAAGCATGAACCGGGAAATATCCTGTAATTCATGGTGGTTATTAGCTTCTTGTCTCTCAGTGGAAATTTAACTTCTGCGCAGCTGCGATTGTTCATCAGGACTGGACGGCATCCGTGCATTCCCAGGCTGTGAGGATGCCCTGGTCACCGATGTGCAGATCCGTAAACGCTGTTGGATATTGCTTGTCGAAAGAATCTCATAGGCTTCACTTTTGGCCATCCAATATGCAGCTATGCAAAAAAGTCGGGGCATTTAAGCATATCCACCTTTAAGTAGGATATCGTCATATTTAAAGTTGCGCCGCACCAAAGCCCACGTCGTCAACCAAACAAAACCCACACTTACTTACTGCTTCCAGGAGTGGATACATGCAAAGAACGAATAATACGCAATCAACGAGATTCCAAAATACAAAACTAACGCCTAAAGGCTTTTTCGCCATGCCCCACTCGTTGACTGAATCTGATAGCAGTGGGTCAGGAATAGGTGGTCATTACTCCTACATTCATTTCCCCTCCTAGATTATGGTACAGTACAAAGCATGCAACAACCCCCATAAAATCTGGTCAATCATCACGGAGGTTCTATCCCTGTCAGGTCTTGTGTTTGCTTCCCATTTCACCCCACGTCTCTGCGCACTTATAACGGCACTTTCTGTCTCTGTGTTATATTAGCTTATATTGGCGGACTTAGGGAGTCATTGATCGCCAGGCTACGAAATACACATCTTCTTCTTTCCTGTCTCATTTACTCACTTGCTGTCACCACCCTAACTGTGATAAATGTTCAGTTTTTTTCTTTATTTTTGGACTCACTCCCGTCTGATGCCCCCTAAAGTTCATCAGACCTTACCGATCTCATCCCACTCCCTCTTCTTCCCAAGCTTCAAATTTTGGCTACACCTGATTCGGTCTTCCTCTTTAGCGGTTATCCACTCCATCTGCTCTGTGCTTTATACCCGAAGGGATCCCCATCCGGACTAAAATTAACTGCGGCCTCACAATGGCTTTGTTCTAAACCATCGGATTTCATGGACCATAACCCCAAAAATATCACTGCCCACAGAATTGCACCTCCCAGCCCAAACACTACAACCACGATGTCCATCAAGGGGTTGTCCCCAAACCGAAATGTCAGCGCAGTAAGGGTATAACAACGCCATACCCAGCTTGATAGCATGCCCGCACTTCTTATTTTTGACGATGTCCTCGTCCACTCATGCCCTTACCTACAAGTGCGAATAAATTCTTCATCTAGCCCTAGCCTCCCCCGGGACTCTTTCATTCTAAACCGCCGAACCTTCCGTTCGGATACAAACATCTTGTTGAATTTCATTCTATGCTCATCACAAAGTCAGCCATTTTCTGTGCAGTTCGCGCTTCGTCTTGTATGTTAGCACCAAACTCACTCCCCCAAGGAACTTTTGCATCAGACCCTACTCAGCAGCGACACTAGTGAGTCTCTACAGTTTCACTGTACACCGTGACCATAGGACTCCCGCCACCATTTATCCGTATTACTGATTCCTCTACTTTACCACCCTTACTTCCGCTTTTTATGACCCTGACCGTAAGCCCCACACTCCAAGGCTGAGTACGCCTCATCGGTCGTTTTGGACTTTAGTTGAAATTGGCCGGCCAGATCGTGACGATCCTGCGATTGCACCAACTTCGTCGTTCTGGTTCATCATTTTTCACAGGTTAAAGTTTTTTCATTACGCTCTAAGCAAGATGCCCCCTTTTCGCCATATCTCGTTCTGTTTTTCCCGCCGCCTTCAAACCTCAACGATCTAATCTTGTCCCAGCTTGATATGTTTCCCCCAAAAGTAGGATTAACTCCTGGTAACTGTTTCTCCCCTCCCATGCCGGTTTAGGCGTATACAAGTCTACATCGGATATTGCCCACTGTTTGTGACACCGTCCTTTAGTTCGCGCAATCCCCAGTACCCGCAACCCTCCAGTTGTGCCCCATTCCGACCGTAACTGGATGATCATACCTGACGGTGTGTCAAGCACTAGTTGGGAATAAACATTATTACTAGGGTGTCCTCGGAATTAGTAAAACGCAAAATATGTTAGACCCGCCGTATTCTTGGTTGACGCGCTCAAAAAAGGTCATCCCATTTTGGCATCTCAGGCTCACGGGCGCTTAAGATTAAATATGGTTGGGCGTAAAATCACATGACCGATATTAACGAGCTTCAAAACATTTTGTTGACCCCTGAGATAGTCCCGTGACTCTTGCTGAATCCGACATGAAAATTGAGCAAATGCCAGGAAACAAGGACAGCATACGTTGGTAAAGGTCCATTATTTTTAGATGCTAATAATTGAAAAAGGCTACTAAGGAGTGCTTAGTTGTTCTACTGTCCCGAGTTTTCCAAAGCAAGTTATATATTTGGAAAGATAATTCCAATTGCGCACGAAGTTGGTTTCGACAGTAGACTTAACTGAATCCATCTAAATCGCCAGTTCATGATGGTCGGCTTCAACTGAGTGTGTTACATCTGGCCACTTCATGAGTAACTTCGATTCTGTCTAGAAGCTGCGCCAGCAGTTGGGCAGATGGAGCGAAAACGTCAGAGGAGTTGCATGCCCATCTTCAGGCCGTAAATACAGGTTCGGATCACCGGCGATTAAAGTACGATAATTAAGCGACAAACTGCGATGCTTGTGATGAAACAGCTCCTACCTAATCCGTCTGCCACGGCTAGAGAGCGGAACAAGAGGGACAAATTTCCACAAGGTAGTTGTGGTGCGATATGTCGGACTAACCAAAGTACGCAGTCAGCAAGCGCTTTGGACTTGGCAGGAATGAAATATGACAATCCCTTATAGATCTTCAGAAGCCACTGGATTTAAAATTTACTACGCTAGGGTGTTTCCAATTTTATTTTCCGACATACTGCAGGGAGGAGTTCGCGCTCTTATTGGAGAGCTGTGCAAAAACAGCATCTGAGCGGCATTGTGTGATTAGAACACATTAATTGATCGCTAACAGTATTTCGACCGTAAGTTCCAGCCTTGTCGTGCAAGTAGACATCGACAGTCACTACTGCGGCGTATGGATTTTTCCTCCTGGTGTGTTTGCGTGGCCACTCCCTCAATACTGCATGTAGCTCGCTTAGAAGCGGTGCGAGGGGAGCAGACTTCCTGAGAGGTTACTTAATATGAAGACTAAGACGCATGGACTAACTGAATCTGGGGCGCAGATGCCCTCATGGGTACCGCGTTATTGTTTAAAGACTGACGACACTAGGAAGGAAAGTGTTTAGGGCTATGACGTCCGAGAGCTGAGTGTACAAATCAGAGTATTGAAAGCGGGATGAAAGTGAGATATTTGAATTCTGACCCTCATCCGGCAGATGGTCAAAAGATGGGCTACTTTATCAAGGGACGAAAGCAACGCCATTAGTTTAAAAGGCCAGAGTGACACGTATACATTCCGGTCTGTCATTCTCTTGAACTTTGTTTCCGATGTTGTGCATTATGGATGTCAACATTGGCAGGATTTTAGTGTATGGCAAAAACCAGCAGGTTGAAAACTTATGGCTACGCCCTAGTTTGTAAAATTTGCTTCCGGTTGATGCGTTTTCAAGGGGGCCATGCGTTTAAAGGGATAATTATCTATTTGGGAAATGGTGAAATGTTTCCTACTTTTTTAGGGAGCTTAGTCGCGAAGTAACCTGATTATTCTTTGGGATGATCTGTGTACTTAGCTCTGTCACCGGAAGGATTATACATGCCATCGTTTTCGCACAAGTAAGTCACTGTCGGCGGTGGGTAATCATATGGTTTATTTACCCGTGTAAAACAACTCACGCGTTGAAAGTCCAATAAAATCCTGCATCTCCGCTGCACGCACACAGCCGACTGCCAATGTGGAGGCGTTCTAGACTTAACGCCGTCGACATTTTTTAATGGCGCCATGAAAATGGCTGAATCCAGCCTTTATTAAGGCTACGCGTGACTCGTTGGAAGCGCGGTAGATGCACGGTTTTTAACTTTCACTGTCGTTTGATCTTAGTTAAATCTAAGGGTGATAATTGAGGCAACGCACGGCCACCAAACGCCGTTTTAACTTTACAAGACAGGAATCATGTTGAACTTTGACCTTGCACTCTGTGGAAAAGGATGAGATTAAGCCAAAAGGAGCCTTTATGGAAGCGTTGTGACTGATGAACACAATCCTTTTCAAAGGAGACCTGGGAACCAGTTAAGGAGGAACTCCTGATAATTGAAGAACTGGGAACGGTCACAACTAAGACATGTACTTCTTTTGCTGGGTGGTTAAGCCCTAGAACAAACTACTGGGAATGACGTTTCATGGTCGTATTGCTGCGGAAGCAACATAGAAACTCAAAAGATGCTGCTGGACTAAGCTTACGGGACTGTGTGGCGGGTAAGGGATGCCTGTATTATCTGAGCGCTGACGTTAAGATTTTTTCGCCTACTGCCCTCATATGTTTCACCTGCCGTCACCGATATAATTTCTCAGGATTTTGTATCGAAGATACAGATCAGTTTCACTTGCCGCATTGCTATTCTTTATTCTGTCCTGCGAAAGCGAGAACTGGCAGTTATTTGGCCAACTAGGCATTCGCGGAAGCAGATGTTAGTATAGTTACTGCCACCCTGAGTAAGATGACGAACATTTGCACTTTGTTACGTAAGTTAGCACACAGTGAAGCCTGGTAAACTTGATACGGGGAAACCACTGAGTAATTCAAGAGCCGACCTTTTGATGGCATACCAGTTTGTAAACCACTTGAAGTTCTAGCAACTTTATCATTAGCGGATTGACGCACTTTGAGGTATAAACTTCATAAACGAACAATCATACTGTGATGTTCAGCGCGTCCACGTGTAGAGGTCCAATGGCTTTAACTTCATTGTGAGCTGATGGGCTGATTAGCCTGCCCCTCGTTATTCGCAAAATGGAGTCCACTACTCAATCTGCCAGGTTTTCAAGGTCAATTCTTCATAGTGGAAAATGTCTGTGTCTGATAAATTGTTCTGCAGCCTCTCTTTATGGATAATTTCTTTAAGTAGGCGAATCTTCAAGGGCATCAGTCACCAAAAATTGGAAAAATGGCGCCCAGTATAATAAGATGTCGCGAATTCCGGCAAAATTGGATGAAATTTGCATATAGTCCTTCACCTGAACTAAATCAATGAGCTATCTAGAAATTACATTGTGCGTGTGGACGCTAAATAGGCGGAAATGACACTTCTGTAAATAATTTCGCTATTTATATCTGATTGACTGGACGAATACTGAATCATGTGTTATGAGACCCCGATAATTGTTACTCCGAGTTATCATCACAGAAGCTACATTCATTATTTTTGGATAACTTGAGCGAACTTCAAAAAAATTGAGGCTTGCATATGTTGATGACCTATGCACGTGCGTCAAGTTTGATGGCAAACTACGGCCAAGTTTTCCATTGTAACTGACAAAAATGCCAGGACGATTATGTTGTCAATCCTAGCGGAGAGCTGAACGAACGTAGCTGACGCAAACGACTACCATGCGGTCAGGAGTCCACAGTGCCTAATCAGCTGGTCGAGGCACACTCATCCATCTATACCGGGACGAGTCAAATGTCTTAAGTGTACGACATGAAAAGATGAATTTTATTAGTCGTTTTGATTAGTGCAGCTGTCCTGCCCGGAAACGTAGGGTCTTCTTTGTGCGCAGTGTTCATTGAGCTACTGACATCCTGAAATCAGACGAAGGCATAATTAAGGGTATCGAAATAGCACCTCGAGGAAATCGGATGACAAATTGGGAGCAATACTTGCCACATAAAGGGGCACTTTAGTGGCGACAATTTTGTATAAGACTGCTTACACAATACCATCCTCAACGGATGACAACGGCTTGCACTGCCTGAATTCTGCAGCCTGGTGCCTACTGACTATAGGGGCTCAAAAATATGAGACCTGCATGAAACGCATGAGGTCTCAAGAAAAGCTGAACAGCCTGGAGCTGATAGGCCTTGCATGAGTCACACGAAATCATCGTCGTCTCCTTCCGCTGACTGATGCTCTACAGCGTTCGTTCTAGCGTTAAGCCATTAAATCACAGCTGTTAGTTAGCTATTCCTTGGAGCCAAAAATACTGGCGAGCGCCGATTTTCGAGGCACATTGTGCTGCGTTTTCTGGACCGATGCCGAAAATAAATTATTCATCTGCGGACTCGCCGTTGGAACAAACATTAAAAACATCACCGCACAGCGGACAAGTTTCACCATCACATTGGTGGACGTGGTATAGCACGCAATCCGTTTCACACCAGCGGTTACTGTGGCCCTCTCGGGTTTTAGCTCTGAAGTTTATACGGTTTAGTTGTTTACACAGGCCTATGAAGGCTGCCATCGGTGGCTCCAAAAAAGAATACACTGACATGGTAGGTTGTAATAATAATAATGTTTATTCCCAACTTGTGGGAGCATGTAATCTGACAGCCGCCATTTGTGCATGGGGAAGGAGCCTAAGAAAACCTCAATGGATGGTTTCTTACTGCTTGGAACTGATTGGCCCCTAAATAAAAAAGCAACTGAACGCAGGGGATCCACATCGCCTAGCTCAATGGGCATGTGCGTTCTCCAGCACAGGTATCAAACGTCTTGGAGCATCTGTCTGTTCGTACCAGGAACCATCAGTTAGTTGGCGTGGATTAACCTCACCGTTTGGGTTACAGCGCTATGATGGTGCAGCTTTGAGATTCGCGTCCCAACTACCTCGAAAAGAGGGAACATGCATACCTAGTCATCCGACAAACAACGTTGAGAATGCAGCTGTCACCCTCCAGGATATCACGTTTGTCGCATTTCTCAGCCGCACCTCGAATTCCCGCATGAACCCCTCAGCGGGTCGGGACAGATTTATGGCACGTGCCGGTATAATTGAGAGGTAAACACGGTTTTTCAGCCAACCATTTGCGTTCTCCAGACGGTCGTTGATCATAATACTAAATAGGTTTACCCCGGATTGTCCATTTGCGAGTGATGTAAAACCAGTGGGCTGTAAGGTGAAAGACAAACGTAGATTCATACGATTGCGGCAGTTGCATATCTTCTCGGGAACTATGTGTTAGTGTTGTGATAAATGAAAAACCTACTGCACGGCACTGTCCAGACGAACGATGGAATATGTGCCGGCTGTTGGCAGTGTGTTCGCGATCAAAAATACATAGCTGTTATGGGATGCATAAGTGCTTCCTGATAGATTTTGTGATATGGAAGTAGCACTAACTGACATCGCAGCCAAGCATTACTCTCGCTCCCTGCATTTGTGACGCCGGTTGTCCGTCACAAAAGTCTTTATGGGATGTCGTTCGGCCATCATTTCTCTGAACAAGCCGCACAGTTTACGCATGGGAGTAAGCTATTCGCTTTTCACTAGGACATACATAGCCGGACACGCGGTACACATGCCACCAGTGATCAGAAAGGTTTAGAGCTTGTATCTACGGGCCAGAATTTAGTCGCTTCAAAAAGCCTACCTTAAACGGTTTGTCGCGCGTGTTCCATCGACATTTGCCACATCTGAGAATTGTCGGAACAGCGCTATCTGCTTCTATTCCGGAGAAGCGTGTGCGGTTATGGTGATTTTCCCCTGGCTGCAGCACAAGCGCGCCTCTCGAAGTCTTGCAAGGAACGATGGCGTACCAACAGCCGCAATAAAACTCAACTATGCACCACTTACTCAACAGAGATGGTCGACGCTTCCACTGGTAGTTGCATTTGTCCTGAGTGGTAAGGACCACACCGAATTCATTGGCGACAATCTTCCGCAATTAATACGACAGTGTTCCCTACTTCAGCAGGGCCCTGCATGTGCCCAAATTCTCTTCAGGTAGCCGTCAGTTTACCGGAATCCGGTTGTACAAAACGCTAAAACCTTATAGTTATCTTCAAGGTAATAAGAAGAGATGCTTTACCTGTCTAATTAGACAAGAAATGCATTGGACAGCCGGTGTTTACGTACTGTTTGTTAACAGCAAATATGCTCAGCTTACTGGCTTCTTCGGATTCCCTTTGTCTTGCTGATGGCGTGATGCATTTGTATTAAAACCACTCGTACCACAAAATAGCGTTAATGCTTCGACTATTGGCTACACGCACGAACAATACATAGATATCCGTCATGTATTCTTCGTAGCATTTTCAAATGCCCTGGAGGATGAAAGTGGACAGCCCCCAATTTCCCAGCAAACATATCTGAAGCCACCTCTGAAGCCACGGCACGACAAGTTCAAAGTCGAACGCGCGTCAGTAGTTACAGAGATTAACTAAAACAAATCGCTGCGAAATGTGGGTAGATTAGAGTGGTTCTTGAGTGAGCATGTTTACAAAAAATGTAACATATCCGTGTGAAAATTTTTATTTCACCGCAAGGGTTTTGCAGAAAAAACATTTTGATGCCAAGGATCGCCGATGAGCCTGCCGCGCCTTGGAAGCACAATGCATTTTTCTGCAAAACCCTCTCGAGCGAACTAAAAATTTCTACGTCGGAATCTTGCATTTCTTTGCATATGTGCTCAGACCAAAAATCACCCCCATCTGCGGTCATTTTTGCGATTTGTTCTAATTAATATCTTTTCGAAATTTTTGGCGCACGTTCCACTTTGAACTCGTTGTGCCATGGACTCGGAAGTGGATGCACACGCGTATGTTGAGAAATTTGGGGTTGTATCCCTTTTATCCTTCACGGTATTTGAGAACGCTTCAAATCAGTACATAAAGGAGAACTATGTGGTATTTGTGCGTTCATCCAGTAATCGAATCACCAACGCTGATTTGCGCAACGAATGGGGGTACTGCAAATGTAGCAGGCGACCTCCAAGAACAACGGAACGTCGAAGAATCTGAGGAAGCTATTAAGCTAAACGTGTTTGCTAAAAACAATACGCGAAGCACCGGCTGTCCAGTGCGGTTCTGTTTACGGAAAAAAGGAGCCATCTGGCAGTCACCTCTTATTTCCTTGAACACAAACATAAGTTGTTAAAGTTTTTGTACGATCGGCGTCCAGTTACTCGACGGCTAACCGAAGACGAGTTGGGCAACTGCAAGACCCTTCTGAAATACGGGAAGCCATCGTGTGAGGTGTGGCAGTTGGTGGCCGACGAATTAGGCAAGATCCTCAAGGTATTTGTACGTTCATCCAGTAATCAAAGCATCAGCGCTCTTTTGCGTTTTGAATGGATGTACCACAAACGCAGCAGGTGACCTCAAAGACCGACAGAAAGTCGGGGAATCCGAAGAAGCTAGTAAGATGAGCGGGTTTGCTAAAAAAAACAGTACGCGAAGCACCGGGTATGCAGTGCGGTCTTGCCTACGGAGGCAAACGAACCACCTGTTAGTCACCTCTCATTTTCTTGAACACAACCATATGTTTTCAAATTTTTGTACCATTTTGGACACTTTTTTTAAAGCACCTAATATTCGGTCTGTAGATACAAGCTGTGTGCCTTCTTGATAACGGACGGCATGGGTATCGGGCTTCCGGATATATATGCGTTCATGGGGAGCGAACAGTTTTCTCCTATGCGTAAACTGTTTGGCTTGTTCAAGGAAATGATGGGCGAGAATTATCCAGTTAGGACTTTTGTTATGGACAAGTTGGCGACGCAAATGCGGGCGGCAAGAATCGTGTTCGACTGCGATGTAATGCTTTGCCACTTTCATGTCAGAAAAGCCATCAGGAAGCACGCATCATTTAATATCTATGTACTTTTGGTCATAGGCACGCTGCGAACAGCCGACACATATTCTACCGCATGGCTCGCCTGGACAACGCCGTACAGTAGGTTTTTTAGTCTATCGTACTACAATCACACAGATTTTGGCAGGATCTCCAGCTGCTGCGCCCCACGGAATCACGATTTGTTTCTTAACTCACGACCCACTGGTTGTCCATTACTCGAAAATGGGCCGTACACACACAGTCCGGAATGGTTCACTTTGGCAATGTTACCAGCCATCGTCTGGAGAACGTGAGCGGCCGCCTTAAGGACCGGGTGCACCAAGCCGACACACTGAAGCATGCCACACAAAAGGTGTCCCGGCAAGCCGAGTGGCTTATGCGAGAATTTGAACTGAATACATCGCACCACTGTGATGGACGGCAAATCCTTGAGGGCGAAAGCTACGTTCTGAACGTGATCTGTCGAATGACTACGTGTGCATGCTCTCTTGTTTTGAGGCACTTGGGGCCGCGACCACCAAGGCTGCCCTATGACAATGTTGGAACAAACAAAGTGAGGTCAAGCTACGTTAACTAACTTACAGTTTGTGATTGAAACACCCAGATGCTCCCAAACGGTGGGCACTTGTGCTGGAGAATGCACATGTCCGTTCTGAACCGAGTGGTGGGCAAGCTTCAGGAGCTGGGGCACAGAAAGGCCGCAGCCATCTGTAAGCAACTGATTGTTCAGTTGCAAATTCCTCTTTGTCAAGGCTCAAATTCTGCAACTGATGGTCTGCTGTCTGCGGTCGAGGATACTGCACCTCAACCCAGAAGTCGGTGTAGGGACTTGGGCTTTTGTGTGCTCTGTGACCGGTCAACGATCACCAGTGACCGCTGGTTTGCAACGGATCGCGTATCATACCACACCGACTGTTGTGATGGTCAACCTTGCCCGCTGTGCGGTGATGCTCTTCAGACTTTTCCTAAAGGTGGGTCCACAGATGAATAATTTACTTTTGCCTCTTAACTCCCGGCCTATCCAAAAACGCAAAGGTGTGCCTCCTATCCGGTCCGCAAAGAGGGCATCTTATGATGTTTACCTGGACCGAAGCACAAAATCCCGGCAGAGTGTGTCTCGGAGGTCCGTGTGTGCTCGTGTTTTCGGGTCCAAAAAGGAACTACCCGACAGCTGTGAGTAAATTTCTGAGTACTATGGCTAACGCTGTAGAGCGCCAGTTAGATGAAAGAGACGAAGATGATTTCATGTGACCTAGCAGCTCTAGACAGTTTGTCTGTTAGTGAGGCCCCCTGCATTTCATGTAAGTCTCGTATTTCTTCATGAGTACAGTAAGTAGGCATGTGAACTAGCCGCTGAAGATTGTGTTGTGTAAACAAGCCTCTGCGACGTTATAGTCGCTGAACTGCCCGTTTTAGGGTAAGTATTCCTCCCACTTTGTCAGCCGCCTGCCGCATGATGATATTTCGATAACCTAACTAATATATTGCTCTCATTTCAGGACGTCAATGGTCAAATGAACGCTCCTCACGAAGAAGTTTATGCGCCTCCTGGAAGGACGTATGTACTCATCCACATGACCAATGCGACTCAACTTTTAATTCCGTCCATTGTGGACCTTTTCCCCGGTGGAAATGGACGGGCGGGCTCCGGTCAGCTAGGTTCGTTCAGCCGTCCGCTGTGATCGACGTAGGTTCCATGTGGTCAGTTGATTAGCCTTCGTGGACCCCCAGCAGCACGTTAGTCCCATGTTGCTGATAGATCAACGTCATGGACTTCCTAGCATAATTCTCAGGCTAGAACGAAAGACTGTGCTGTTTAACAACGAACGCACAATTTTTCGCCAATAATGAACGCAGCCTGCGCAGTTTTAACCTGTAACAGCAATTATCTCCAAAATTTTTTTTACGGGAACGGCACCTCCGCATATCTTGCATCCACAAGGGCCATGTACATTCTACAGCGTTCAGAGAATTATTTCAGTTGTAAAAATAACGGAAAGTTTCACGCATTGTAAGTGAGCCACTTTTTTGCACAATTCGCGATTTCTTATTACATTAGGCAGCATATTCACAGTCGGTGGTGTTTAATGACTTTGAAGATTCGCCCACTCAAACAAATCACCAGTGTAGAGAATTTGCACCAATGCACGAGCATATGCATTATACATAGACATTCTACACTACGAAGTGGCAACTCTGCAAATGTCGTCGCTTTCAATTCTATTGTGCGAATACTGAACGGCGTTGAGCCTTGACCTGAAGCAAAAGAAGTCAAACTGAGCTCACACTCCTGACCTTAAATACGCGGCGATATTTTAAAAGTCTATTAGTTCCTTGTGTGGATGATTCGTGGATTGCTCTAAAATTTCGGCTCGTTTCAGAG
Source organism: Clonorchis sinensis (assembly GCA_003604175.2). Lineage (NCBI taxonomy): Eukaryota > Metazoa > Platyhelminthes > Trematoda > Opisthorchiida > Opisthorchiidae > Clonorchis > Clonorchis sinensis. Next base: position 151,432,319 of record CM030369.1, on the reverse strand, counting down.
AACGGATGGACTGTTATTGAAGATTTCATGGATAAAATTATTTTTAGTTAGACTAGAGCTTCGTAGTGGATATTATTGTGTCAGAGCTTGCATTGGTATGCAATAGTAAGTTGAAAATTTGGCGAGCAAAACCGTTCAATCGAGACAAATATTGAAAGCTTATCACTGGAAATAAAAATTTGTGCGCATCCAAAATGCGTCCGAAGTTTTTATTCTATGCCAGAGGACCAACGATAAGGAAAGTAGTCGCCGCACCTCCAAAAAAACTTGTCCCCGATGACGTCCATATTCGCGAATACTTACCATTTACCACGGTATTGATTGCATTGGTGCTATTGGGGCTTCCATGTAGCACACACAAAAGTTGACGATCGAAGTGCACAAAGTTATAGCACACCATCGTGATGGAACTCTGTGAATTCTGTGTAATTGTTAATCACGTCTTTTTCGCTTACTGAGCACCAGTTTCTGAGGTGCCCCTGCTTCTTACCGTGAAACAGCCATTGTCAGAGGAGCGGGTCAACGGTGATGGCAAAGGGAGCTCGACAAATTCAGTTTGTTAATACACCCACAGTAATTTCAGTCAGTTTTCTCCTTTCATACATCGTGCACCGTGGTCCCAACTACTACATCTTTTTTCACCGAGGATAAGCGGGAGAAGGGCACGAGACTAACGCTTTAGATGCAATGGCCCAATCAATTCCTTAACGTTCAATAGTTCTGTTTGTCCGGTAGTCTAGAGAGTGAAAGTTACACAATGGAAGCCATAGCCCTGATGCAAAATCCTCATTGGCTGCGTGCCACGACCATATCCGGCAGTCACTAACAACTGTTTTGTCTCGTCTCGCAGTCCCCATCCGGGAAAACAGTTACTGACCCGACTGAGATAACTGGTAAATGCTTTCATGCCTCGTTGCTAAGTCATGGACTGACCAACCCTAAATCGGACGGAGAGGAGTCTGTGGGGTGAACGGTCCTGTGGCATAGAAAGTACATGAAATAAACAGCGTAAACTATGCAGTGTGACCAGCTAATTTATTCAGGGAAAGAGGACTTCTCCATAGAGGTGACCAACATGAATAGGTGACACCTCTCATCGGGAAATGCTGAAGCCGTTTCCTACTAACAGTTGAATAAAAAACAGGTCTGATCTCAAGTAACACATTTGTCGGTGGTTGTGGGAATCGGCATTATCACTATGATATTGCCGGCAACACTAGCTTCAAAACCACACAACCATATCAGTTTTTTAATAGTCTTATAATGGAACTAAGAAAAGATGGAGCAGGAAAGAAGGCGCATGGCTAACCTACAACGAACATCTGAGGTGTTCGCACCTTAGAAAACGATGGCGGTCCTTGATCACTGCTTGCCTGTTTTTCTGAAATGCCAGCATGGACTCCGGCCATGCACTTTCCCGCTGTTAATTGCGCCTCTTAGTTCTACGCAAAACGCGTACATCTTGCTTTGCCATAGAGAGGCTGATGGATGCAGGATATAGGATCTATCAGAAAGGTCTCCGAAAGATCCTGCCGGATGGTCCGATGTTGCATACTCAAGGCCACTGAAAGTAGATATCCAGAGCATTGCTCGAGTTCGGCGCTTCCCTGCGGTACCACTAACCAATCTCATCCAGTCACTGGATCACTTATGTCACCGTAGGTTACAGAGTCCTTCTGACCGCGATCACAACTCAACCGGACGCATCATCCAACGCCATGTGAACCTGAGCATCCTGACTGAGGAGCTTTGTGAATTCAAAAGACCGAAGAAAAGAAGGGTGTAAAATGCTAGAAACGCCTGCCTCTTGTTTCACTCCCTACTCATTTGACTGATCTTTGAAAGCTTCTTGTGATGGACCAAAACGGCTTTCTGTTTTCTATCAAAGAATGTTTGGACCGCTGGGCGAAGTACTTTGAACACCAATTTAGTTGACCATCTGCTACCTCAATCCCGGACTACCGGTCTTCAAGATAAAGGTGGAACGTAAGTACGGAGCTCTGTTCAGCCTCAAAAGTATGCAAGGCTATATATCCGCTCAAAAACTTCATCGTGCTGCTGGTCCTGATGATATTTTACCTAATTTGTTCACGGATTGCGTTGAATTTTCTAGCCAATGCCTATCTGGCCTGTTTCCCTCTACCTGGGAGAAAGAGACCGATTCAGATAGCGGGTGAGTTAACAATAGTGCCTTGAGCATCAAGCGAGTTGTTGATCGAATAAAGTCTCCGTTGACCACATAATCACACTTCGTCTGGTCTTCGAGCAAAACTGCATGTATAAACAACCCAAAATCTTGGTATTCATTGACTTTAAGGGTGCTTTTTTATTCTGTCGATCGGTCAGTGCCGTCAACAATATTTGCTTTACACCAAATTCCCCTTATCCTTGTGCTCATGAGCCAATTCTTGTATTTAAACACATCTTGGCGAGTGAAGGTGTGTGATGAGCTCTCTAGAAGCTTTTCTGCAAACAGTATATCCAAGCTCTTCTTTCTTGTTGAAGTTTGTCATTTGTACACTAATGAGGCAAATGCTGGAAAGTTTTCAAAACCCCGATGTTTAAGTCGTTCCTGGTGTGAACCTTATTGATCTGGACTACATTGTCTTTATCTCTGAAGACGTAGGTGGGGCGCAATCTCTTTTGAATGTAGTGACCATTATCATACCATCCCCAGGAATGTGCCTTGCGCCTTCAAAATGCATAGTAATGTTCCAGAACTTGCAGTCTCTGAACATGCCCGTTACAATTCAGAGCAAATCCTTGGAAGCTGCGGAGAATTTTACGTGCCACACCTCCGGTGTGTGGTGCGTCTGAGGTCTGGTGGTGTGTCTAATGAATTGCGTGTATGAATCGCAAAGGTCTGAATTATGCTAGCTAATTTGCATCACTTGTGGCGTCTAACCATTATTTTATTGAGTCTGAGGGGTCGAGTGTACAAAACTACAGTAAGCGCCGTATTGTTTTATGGTTGCGAGACACAGCCCCTGTGGATAGTGGATGTGAGGCGCCCCCATGTTCTTAATCACAGGTGCCTCAGGAGCTTTATTGATGTTGGATGCGTCAACGAATTTCTAGTTGGAAAAGGGGTATTTATTTGTGCGGTGTGTACTTCAGTCGCAAAAGCATCCGGCGCCATCAAGTGCGGTGGCTCGGTCATATGCTGTGCATGCCACAATATCGTCTACCGAGACAACTATTGTTAGCCGTGTCTTCTTTATAATGGCGCAGAAGAATGTCAAACAGATTAAAAAGAGTTTATATGTTGTTGATGCAGTCAACCTTCCGGACGGGGTCCCCATAACCCCCTATGTTTTTGGAAGCTGACTGCCAGAAATGACGGCTAATCAATATCAGTGGCGTCCACTCTGTCAGCTTCTTTCTAGACTGTCTTATCAACGTTTGAGGCTGTAGACACCTCCGAATGCTTGCAACAGTCCAGCGTTAGGTCTTTCATTCACCTACTCTTTTCTTTTTGATGTTAGGCTTTAACTATAACTCAATAGGCTTTATGTTTGTATCAGTATCAGAATCAACGTCGCCTTATCTGGTGATAAGGTACGTTGGCTGGGACACTTCTAGGATGTCCAGATACGAATACATTGGAAAGGGTGGCGCAGTTTCACCACCTGAAAATACGATCGATGTAACCCCATTCGGTTCAAAGCCCAGCTTGATTCTCCGATGATAGACCAACCGGAGAGCACCGTGGTAGCGATGGTCACTAGACTGATGCCTTGATGGTTTAAGCATGATGATCAGACACCATCTTCAAGTATGGGAATCATCGACGATGAGCTCCATCCTGTCGATATTCTTTCCTCATTCTAGATATTTTAGAGTAAAGTCGTAGCTACAAAGGACTCACTACTTTTTGAAGAGTCAGGACGAAGACCGGGTGCTTTTTTGCGTGCTGGACTTTCCTTGCCGATGGTTGGCCAATGTTTAGTTTATACTCTGTTTCATTTGACCCCTCCCAGGGATCACGTTGATGAATGTGCACTGCGCTGTTCTTTGGAATGTTTAGCTCATTCTTCTATACTACCTTTTTGTAAATAAATTTTAGTCCCATACTTTTCGAAAATCACTTCACCCACCAACGCCATTTGTTAATGGTTAAGCTTTTCATCATTCAAGGTTCGATAGATTTGCGTCGTCGTCATTGTTGTGTTCCTGGTTTGGATCAGAGCCGTAATTGTGACGAGATCCAGTGTTCATTGGGGTGTGCGAGCAACTCTAGGCAGACGAATTCAGAAACAAGTTGTTCCATTAAGTCCATTCATTCGACTTTAAAGTAGCAACAGTGTTTTTTAGAGTTCAGGGATATTAATTCTACGAGTTGAATAATTCTTAAAATTTTTGACAGTATTGCAGATATTCCTTGGAACTGATCACAATACTCGGCTGAAGAGTACAAATCGAGCTGAGCTGGGTTCTTGTAGCCAAACCAAAGACTGTTCTGTTTGGTTGTACGTGCAGGACGCCAGATGAGGATTTACATTCCATACTATTGTTTAATATCTGTGAACTTAGCTGCATGAGGTTTCAATTTATATACTATGTCATCCGAGGAGGAAAGGAAATTGGTTATTCTAACTCCCTCCCTAGGCACACTTCATGGACTTAAGTACTGAATAATACCATTTCAGCCTTTGGAGGTCGTCTTGCTTTTTGCAGCATTTCCTGCTGCTTGTTGTCATATGCTAGTTCGGCCATCCGATGATCCCCTTTGGTAAATGGCTGCATTTGCTTGGTGCTGTTTTGTTCAGTTTTGGTGACAGCATTTCAAATGCTAGCCACCTCTTACGCTTTAGGTTTATTTAAACCTACTGAAACTCTTTTCGACATATATTTGCCATAAATTGTTAAATGTGACGAATTGCTTTATTTGGCATGGCTTGGCTGAAGCGGAGGGGTTGAATTTAACCGGTAGTTTTGAATGTGGGAGGGTCTTTTATGAAGGTTACTCATAGGAGAATTTACGTACTGTTTTGTTTGTTGTAATGTAAAATTGGTAGTATAAGGACGTCAAGCGAGTTCAGGTTTTTTGCGAGATTTTTGGACCTATTTGTTTGGACGATATGATATTTGTTTAAATATAATAGCTTCCTTCTACTTACCACAGTACAAATACCATGAGAGATGCACTAAGTATTCTCACGCAGGGAGATGCGCCAGGATAGGCTAGTTGTTCGGAATGCCATCCCAGGATATTCAATCACATGTGTTCTGTTGAAACTGAACTGCCTGTTTAAGTGACCCGTGGGAAGTTACTGCAATGACGACCGAGTATTTACGCGATTTGAGTCTATTAACTGTTGCCAAATGTATCCGATACATCATACCTTATATATAAATATACATTCGCCTATTGAAGTACGGGTTTTGGCTGTCCATGTGTGAATTCAACTTTGAAGGAAGAAAACTTTGAACAAGGGGAAATCCAGAAAACTGATAAACACACTACACAAATGGCGGTGCCTGTCGCAAAATATTTGCGCTTGGAGGACAGTAAAGCGTCGGCCAAATGGAAAGTTTAGCAGAACAACATAAGCTTAGATGTAATTTTTATCGCTCTGGGGTTAAACATAGAGGTTGAGACATTTAACATCTCTATGGAAGCTTATTCGGAGGGTGCGGAGGTGTTTCCGTGACCGTATTGTTTCCTCATGTTTCATTTAAAGATAAAATCAATATCGTGCTTTTGCCATCTGGACTGCTATAGCTCAACGGTTTTTGTGCAGCTCGGCCAGGAAAAAAGTAACCCCACCACAAAAGGAAACAAAAAGCAATACAGAATATCAGTAGACTGCTCAGCACCCTAGGATTGTCAGTCGAACTAGTTAAGTGCAATCAAGAATAGCCACGGAATAATGTAGATCAACTATTTGGCAGAATTAACAGTTCGGTGTTCCGTCCGTGAATTGAGACGTCTATTTATGGGAACCACACTGATATGGCCTTTTGGATTCGTTAATCGGGTGAAAATGTTACCCACACAAAAACTGTATTGTCGATGTACTGTACTCTCGATGAAAAGTTTCCTTCTCTTTGGTGTTACCCATGAGTTAGCGCAATTTCCTCTGCCTGTAGCTTTCAGGTGTTGATGTCAGGAGACGTGCAAAAGACCCTGTTAAATTATGTACTCACTTATTTCCATAAATAGTAGAATGACTTTCACCTATGTCATGCTACATCCTTTTAGAATATCCAATGTATGTGTTCCCTTATTTTTTAGGGTACCACATTAATATGGCAAGCTTTTCACGCCATTCAACTTCTGAAAGAAATCTTCCTCTAGGACTACCTTTTGAATGAAAGTGCATCTGTCCCTTTCAGCTTCTTATCCATATTTAACCCCGTTATTTTTATTCTAACTTCAAGTATTTAAAGCTGCTGTCCACTCGTAAAATAATAAATACTTTACAGTGCTACTTTACGACGCAAGCGTCAAATATTGAACTTCAAAATGAGGGTTTCTTTGTGCCTAGACGTTTTTGTTGGATTAGCTTATTTAAAAGCAAAGGTAAACCTGCTGGATTGTGTTAATTAGTAGCAACTTTCTTGATCCGTCTTGCTACTCAAGTAAAAGACAACCAAAAGGCTGGTGAGTTAACTTGAGCTCTTTGGCAGAATGTTCCAACTTCACACCGAAAACTTCAGTTCTCCTATTCGGGTTTTGTTCGTTGCTTATGACTTCATAGAGGGTTAAAATCATTGTGCACAATGAAAAGATATGCAGATATTTTTTCGCTAAATTGTTTTTGCCTGAACTCATCTTTGCTGAAGAGGATCACCGAACGGATAAATCCACTACTTCAGTCGTTGAAGACCCATTAATATGTTTTAAAATATCACGTTTTGTGATATCATACAGCACCATGTTTTCTTCTGAAATGTCAAGTTAAGAGTAAGTCTTTCGCTACTTGGATAAGTATACCTAAATCGACTAATCATTCCTCCAGTTTAACTATTGGTACCCAGTTTTCTTGACTCTGTTGACTTGACTGTTTCTTGACTCTGTAAAAACAAACAGAATTCTTGTAACCGGTATATAACTAACTTAGACGATTTATGTTAACCTGTCGTCTTTTTTTTACCAGACGGAATGTCCGAGTGCCATTATCTGTACTGAGTGCACGCATTCGATAAGCTGACCGTTGTAAGTCAGCTAGACCGTATTTAAACCAATACTTGCAGAATCGTTGGATTCTGGAAACGCCATTGCTCAGAGTTAAACCTCATTGGGGAAATCAGAGGCGATACGTTCACGCTGCATACCCGCATATGGGGAATAGGGAGTTGTGAAAGTGCAACAGAGTTGTAACCGACCGATGGTCAACTAGCTTTATCTGTACTCAAATGCCACCTCCGGAGAACAGCCAAATTGTACATTGCTTTCCGCCTGGCAAAAGTGCTTCAAACCTGCAAAATACTAGGATGATAAAAATTCGGTCTACCTCATCCCGAGCCAAATATGGGGACAAGCTATGTATTCTAAGAAATCTCTCCGGAACCAGTAATTAACAGTTGGGAAATATTTCTATTTAGACATTCCAAATAAGATATAATATTTACAGGGAGTGGAAACGTAGTCTGTCAACACTGCGCTATCTCCTGTCGGAAAGAACCAGCTAGATACACTGAATGGGAACGAAATAGTAGAACGTATATAATAAAGGTCAAAACTTTCCCCTGTCATATTCATCCGACAGTTCAACTGAGTATGATGCATCCACACATTCACTTCACTGGGGATAATGAGTACTACATTGACTCCTGGCTGTCCGGACCCAAAGCCTATTGAAAATGTATGGGTTACGTCTTGCTAACTGTGTTGTGTAAATAGTCTCATTCTAAATAAGAATACATAGGTATGCGAACGTGTGGCTTTGATAGCGTTTCTTTTGGAAAATACAGCCGAGAATTAGGAACTATGATTATAAGGGTTCAGAAAATGACGCAACGGATTTCAAAGGATTCGCCAAACCTATTATTGGACTGGGACTCCCTAAGGTCACAGTCAGTGGCTTGTTTTTGCTTACCTTTGTGGGCTCTCCGTGTACTTACGACACTTTTGTGCGTGGTATATGGCGCTGAGTGTACATTCTTGCCATTGCATCTCACACCAGACGGACACTTCGTGCCTGATGTGTGAGTCTTGACTGTGCTAACGCTTACCGCGCCTCGAAGAGCATTCAGCATTGTTTGCGCTTTCCTCGGTTGTTGGTCTTTACACGCGTGTTTCCGTACCACACATTCTTACATGCGTCTGGATTCATCTTGTCTGACTGGAACTGTTGGTGGCATGACTTTGAATGAGATGCTTCTCTCTTTTTATTATTATTCTCCTGCAACCCTTTCAAATTCATCGCTTGCATTTATTTTTTGTTTGTGACCATATTCATCAAAAAATAAACAATAGTAAGTGGTTTTGTGGCTAGCAGTAGACCTCGGTAGTCAACACATAGACAAACTAAGCTCAGCAGACGCTGGATGAAAACCACGCCTATGCGTCTTCCAGCCATAATGATGTGTCCGGACCCAAAGGAGCCACCTTGGTGTGGTGGTCGGGCTTGAGTGCTTCAGTGATTCTGCGGGCCACACTGGCTGGAGCTCAGTTCAAGGTTCAACTAGGCCAAGGAGATCAAAGTGGAGCAGTCATACCCAGATGGTCGAAACCCTATACTATCTTATCACGAGGCGGTCAGGGGGTGAATTCGTAGTCCTCTGCGATGGCAGTGGGGCGTTCCCCATAGGGGATCAGCACAGTTATGGAAGCAGGGATACTGCCTTTCCCCAAGGAAGGACCGGTTAGAAAAGTTCAACTCTAAAATCGGCACACTCCGATCGCTCAGCGGTTGATTGTGAATGAAGGCAACTTTTCCAATACCGTCGTTTCGAACCCAATGTAACAGAATATGGACATTGAGTGCACACATGACATAGCTCTTTTTGGATCTGATGCCACTGCAAAGCAGACAATATACATAATCTAATTTAGCCTTACACATATGCAAAGAGTGGAATACTGTTGCAAGACATGGTGGGCTCGAACAAGAATCTCATGCTTGCAGATGAGCCAATTCGGTTGGTAAATAAACCCGCCTACCTGATTAGTTGTATCAGTTCTAATAATATGCCAGGGACGATATTTTTATTCCCATCGGAAAGGACAGAGTAGATTTTGCCAACCTGCATTTTCTGTGGCACAGATGTGACATCAGCTTATTTGTCAAGGGTCGGGTCGCGGCGCACCCCATATTGTTATACAGGTCAGAAGCCCGGCTGCCACGTGCTCAAGTGTTTAACTATCGGTGTCTTCGAGGCATTGACCGAGTCTCGTGGGAACATTGGATTAGTAATCCTGAAGTAGGTCGAATTGTTTTCGGAAGAACTAACTCGTTCATGATGAACTGACCGGCCTCCATAGATTGTGCTGGATTGGTCGCGGGCCCCCTAAGCTAGTCGACCGAAGTCGTTGGATAACCCGTTTCTCACAACCATCCAGGGGGTGGAAATGAACCATGGGTGGTCAAACAATTACTTGGCGATGAAATAGAAAAGTCATTGCCAGCAAGTTTAGTTGCACCGATCATTGCCGTTCCACAGGATGAGAACCCAAAGACGGACACATTATTGGTTACTGATAATGACAGACATGGCCCAGTTGCACGCTAAGTGACGCGCATGCATCCAAGCTGTTGCTTCCGGTGCGTACCTTTCCGATCTCCTAAATGAAAGATTCACTGTCACTCCTAGATTTACGCGTCAATTATATCAGCCACTGCCTTCATTCCGAAGCGATAAGCTCGTATTTTTCCAGAGTATCGGCGAACGAGACTGTAGCAGCTATAACCCTTATAACATGCATGTGGTTTTTACAGTTAATAAGGGTAATGAGATCAGTATGTGCACAACTTTCTAAATTCTATGCTTCACAGTAGGTCATTAGAAAGGGTTGCCATCCGTGACAGTTCACAACAAACTGATTTAATAATGTCTGTGTTGCAGACCAATGTTGAAGATTTTTGCATCTTTAGAACTTTATTCCTCAGTTCGCAGCCTAACTGTCCGAGGAGTTGCCAGCGAAACTGGATGTTAGCAGGACTTTTTCTAATTATAGGGTCCATTCTTCGGAAAGCTTGTGGCAATTATACTGTTACGCTACCGAATCTTGAACCCAAAATCATCGGCAACCTGACCACTACTATGCTTGATAGCTGTTTGGGTTCTATGCAAAAGAGACTGGTGTGCCTTTGGAAAAGTGCCATATTTACTCAATACCTGATTGATTGTTGGTCTGTTCGCAGAGCTTGGCAGTTGGATTGCAAACGTTTCATCACCAATCGAAATGACATCGTCAGTGCGGCGAACAGACCAACAATCAATCAGCTCACCCGAGCTACCTGTATTCCACAACATTGCCGTTACTCAATATCTACCTGAGTGACCTTATAAAGGTTTCGTTCGACGGGATTGTATATCTGATGTTTATGAATAGTGAATACTTGAAACTGCGAAATTGCCTAGCAGGTTTCACATATTTTCACGCTATCTGACTGGGGAGTCTCGACAGGCTATCGGTGCAACTATCAGTGCAACGGATCTGAGAGTCATATTGGTTTAGAATATCACCTTGGGACGAACCCCATACTGAGTCTAAGGTTTGAATGCAGTTCATAAGAAATTATGGTTTCTGTTTTTCACGTGCGTCCGCGTGTCCGGCCACAAATTTCGGTTTCAGTGCAAGACATAGGCGTAGAAATTTACCTTGGTTCCAAATTTAGGCAGATTGTTTTTCCAGGTAACTCCTTCCTCGTTCCGGATTTTCCGTATTGCGAGATATCTCACTTCAACCCTACTATTAAGAGGTACGTTGGGACCATTCTGATTGGAGACCTTCCGTTCTTGAGAGCAGGCCGAACGGAGTCTTGCTTATTTATAGATGTCAAGTACTTCGTTATATCTGTCTTGAGCCTTTTTGTCTACGAACTTCTCTAATTAACTCTCTCCGTTTGGTGCTTAAACTCCATCCCGACGTCGTGCCCCGGGGGCGAGAATTTCGCGCTTCAGTTCAGCTGTTCAGTTATTTTTTTTTCAGATTAATACACCGAGTGAAGGCTCAAAGGCAAAATTCATGAAGGCTTCTTCAACATACTATCTCAAGAGGCTCGAATAGTCTTACTTGGCCACCATAGGTTTTGCAGCACACAATTAGACATCAACCGTTAAAGTATGCTAACCACTTTTTTGGTAAGAATTTGGTAACAGTCTGTAATCAGACACTATGAACCAACAAACACTGTCCGACAGATTGAGGCTTCAGTGTTGTGTGCAAAACTTCGTATTCACTATAAGTCTTGATTCGGCGACACAGCGCACCGCGCGCGTAAAGAAGTTTTTTTGCTTGAGGCCGTTGCAGCATCCTTTGGTTATCAGCTGTTAACAGCTAGGAATAACGGCCCTTTCTTCATCATCACTGCTCATCTACCGATCGTTTTAATTCATTGATTTGTGATTCTGCAGCGCTTGAGCCTCTTGTTAAGGCACTTTCGAGATACGATCATTTGCGGTCTAACAATGCCTGCTCTTTTGTGACTTACAACCCCCAGAAACCTGAGGTATCAAACGACTGTCTAACTTTTGGTCGCTTGTGGAACTGAAAGCGAATACTCTGAAGCCAGTGATGCCAACAATACCGTCATCAGTCACATGCTGTGGGTCCCACTTGAGAACTCTTCATCAACCTAGCTTACGCGTCTCCTGGTGCCTCTCCTCTTATCAAAGGATGCGTAGGCACTGGGTGTAATCAGGAGCACTTGATTCATGCTCAGATTTCCCTACAAGAAAATTTGTTTCCGTTGGTAATTTTGAATAGAAACCGTGCACTATGATATGTCAACTCAATTCAGATTTTAATCAACATTTAATCCTATGCTGAAAAACTGCGAAGCGTTGCACAGCTTTGTCGCCCTTTTTGGGAATCATAAGCGCAGTGCAAATCGTTCGCCTACATCACGAAGCTGCTAACACTTCACATCTTGTGTCAACTTAAATGCGTTCAAATCTCCAAATGATTCATAAAGTGCTGACCCGCCTCATCAGTGTAGAATTTCCGGTAGCTGCTGGCCCCCTTTTGAAGCTTAGCGTATGTTTCGCTGAATAATAGAGTTCATTTTAGCTACCGTTTTTTGTGCTGTGGTTCACTGGACCATATGGCGTAGATGGACCGGTGCGGAGTATGCATAAAATATCCATGGAGGCTTAGTTCATTTGATGAAAAACAGACTACACCTCTGTGGTCTCATGGCTTGTGCAACCATGTTTCCTTTCAGCTACATTTGATCTAGTACATCTTGCTCAATACAAAGAGCTGCTCCAAAAATTCAATGAATCACACTTAAATCGGGAAAACCTTTGAGCACATCCAATGGGGACGATGCAAGTTCCAACAATTTCTGTACGTATGTGCATGCTCGGTATTGGTAGTGTTGGCAAAAGTGCTCTTACTCTGCAGTTTATGTACGACGAGGTAAGTCCCGTTGCTTTTTCGGTTTGTCCATAAAAGCCCATAGTTTGTGGAGGACTACGAACCAACCAAAAGTTCCGCTTACAAAAGGAAAGTGAACATTGAAGACATCTGTGTGGAGGTGGATATCACGGATACAGCAGGTAGATGAAAAAGCCAATTCGTGGAATTTCGAATGTGGATACACCTCTGTGCTCAAAAGCAAACGCGGAAAGCGAGTACTGATTATTAGGAAGTACCATTAACCTATACTGATTGCTGAGGTGCATTGTGTAGATACTTTTTACTTATGTAGAGTGGCCGGTAGTGCGCGCTTAATGAGTCTGTAGCCGGAGTTTCTGAACAGTTTCGTGTGCTCTTCGTAAAACATCTACCCCCGTCGACCGAAATGTTATCGATCTGTAGACACATATACAGCTGAGTGCATGCTCTGAAAACATCAAACGTCATCTGCTCATCCATGCACAAAGTTTTATGCACCCAGCCAGACAAGCTATGGTGCATTGATTTGTCATCGAACGCGCTAGTCAAAACAACAACATCCACTTCAGGTCAATATCTTGAAGAAATGCAGTGACCAAACAACATGTGAGCCTTATGAGAATTCCTAATAGCATACTTTAAGGTCTAAATCAAATTGAGTTGACTACACTACTTGACTTATGTACGTTCTATATCCTAGCACACCTGTGTCTAAAAGTGATGGAACTTCGATTCTTGGAATTTTGGAATACCCCTTATTTGATCTTCACATCCGAGTCGCACGAAGGGCATGCGGCGGAAAGTATTCAGTGCAACATATATATTGATTCCTACTGGAAAATACTTTATTGTATGTCTTGGATCCCTAGAGCGCCGGGGTGTAGGTTCATGATCGCCGTTTCAAAGCTGCTCCGCTCTTAGTGAACTTCCTTGTCGGTTTAACTTCGCGACTGATTTAATTTTCAATATCTTTTACACAGGACAGGAGGATTATGCAGGTATCAATGACCCTTTCTACAGAAACAATGACGGGTTCATTGTGGTATTCTCGCTGACCGACAAGGAGTCCCTGAAGGCAGTGCCTCTGATATTGTGAGTTGAACTCTCACTAAAGATATTGTTTCACACATTGTGACCGCTAAATTTGATGTCAAACGCCATTTTGTTTATCAATTACCGATGCCTAAAGCAACAAAACCGCTATCAGATGACATCTAAAGTGTTAACTAACGAGGAAAGCAATAGCACAACCGGTTTACTCTCATAAGTTACAAAGCGAGTTTTCCGAGTACTCAGTCAGTTAAAGAGTGAGTATTCGCGCCACTTGGTTGGCTTCCAAAACACTCTTTTTGAAATTTGGGCAACAGTTTCGAACATTTTACTAATGCTAAGATGACAACTATAGTCCGAATACACGAACTCTTAATTTATACATTGTGGCATAGTAAAATTCGTGGTTCTTTCATTTTTGTCATCCGAGGTTCGCTTCAAATGTTGAACCCGTCTATTCAACACAAGAGAAAAGATAAACTGCTTGCTTGCCCAGGTCAACCCATCGAGTCTGAGTTTCACTCTTATTGCATTTCAACGCTGCATATTATCGACTGAATTGAGAGTTGAACTCTAGTCACGTGAATTGCACATCACCGGGTTATCTTAACTCCCATTGTACTAGTTGAGTGCAAATGACTTATTACTCCTGAATTTCGTCTTGCTCAAGTGGAGTTTGCCCGACATCTCAAGCGATGTCCCAGGAGATGCGAATTCCACAAATCCTGCAACATCCCACTTGCACCCAAGCAAGTATTTTATGGAAACTTTTAGGTAAAAAAAGGCGTAGTGAAATAAGAGGTTATAGCCCAACGTCCCAGTTGCCATGGGCAACCTTCGTCAAGGATTTATACAAGCAACTATTTGTCTCTGTTTCTGAATGACTGTTTGACCGATTCGGGGAGGAAAATTGCTGGGTCGTCGTTCAAACTATCGAGTGCACGAATATACTAGCCCGTTCAGATGTAATCTGAACGTTTGCAGTGAGTGTTTGTGGACGTTTTGTAGCTCAATTTCTCGCAAACCACGGAGTCTGTGCGACCAACATTATGCATTGTTGATGAGCTCACCTAGGAGAAGTAGTGTTCGTTGTTTTCCACCAGGTACGGAGTAGTTAAAATAATCTCTTCAGGACTGGTATTGAGCCGTTAAAACAAGGATGATGTGAGCACTAATGCAATCGATCCGGAAACTACTCACAAGTCAGTCCGACAACGATGACGCCGATTGAACCTTGAAGTTCCATTTATTGAACGGTTGCTATATGAACCAAGCGAGAGGTTAAACTTGGGAGATTCGCACAACCGTTTTTGACAAAAGTTGGTACGATATCCAAAGAAATATCCATTGTTAGTAACAGTAGTCTACATTGTCCTCCAGTTTATCATTTCTATCTAGCATAATGAAAAGAGTGATGCTGATGTCAGTAGACTTCTCTGCTGTGCTGGAAAATTAGATACATATTTTTCTATACCGTCCGCTATTTACTGTGTTGAGGGATGGAAACCACCTGTAGATTCAGCATATTCCCAAGTTTTAAAAAGAACCTCTTTATTGTGAAGTCCGTTATCCTGTTGATGCCAAATACCTCTGATACTTACGCGAATTCATCTCAGTTTACCCTCCTAGTTGTCTTACCACCGTCCGTTGCCATAGTTTTCATCTCTGCCCTCACTATAGTAACTGTTCTATCCAACTACGGTATCCCGTTTGAGACAATGGCAGGTCTCTTGTCTTAAAGTCGTACGAAATTTATGTGAGCTATCATAAGAAAATAGTTATATTTTAGTTTTTGTTCCAGCTACGACGTGTGTCGTTCCATCAATCCACCTCCCCACAACAGTATTGTTTCCATCTGTGATACAATAAAGCAAAATTTTAAATGATTTAGCTGGTAGTCAGCAAGTTCCTTCACAACCGGTATGGAACGTTTATTTTGGTAGCGTAGTTAATAAGACGTAAGTAACTACCTCGGGACCGAAGGTAGAAGAGTTTCGCTTTCTCCAACTCAGAGAATAGTCACATTTTGCTCGTCCCTGTACAACGGCCAAAATGCGACGTACAGTCATAGATTTCTTATTAACTTTCCGGCTGTGAGACGACTGGTCCAGTTAAAATGAAATTTGATAAAACAGAGAGATTTTGTCTCCAATCGAGAAGAAGAAATTAATAGGTTGGGCAAAGAATTTATTGCGGTGATTGAATGACAGCTTCACAAGCATGTGAGTTTACGTTCCAAATAGAGTGAAATTCCTGAACATAAACCGTTGACAGGAGCGCTCGAGAATGCTCACCTCATAGGGATAGATGCTGTCAGAGAGAGCCTTCGTATGATAAATTTGTAACTTGTAGTCTCTCCACTTCGTTGAACAATGACCGTGAAAGGACAGAAGTGACGAGACGTCACTTTGTTTATTTTTACTCCCGTAAGACTATGCTACTCATCCTAAACCAAAGGCTATTAGAACTCGGTAGGGCTCATTGCTTGAAATGAACCAACCGCTTGTGTGTGCTGTTAAAAAGTTTACTCAAACAAAATCTTTTATGGACCCAAAAGCGTTCCAACCCTGTGTTACAGTTTTTTTCCACGTTTTTTTGTGTTTCAAGTAGAAGGTTGGTTTTGCTTACTTGTTTAGGGTGCCAAATTCGAGTGGTATGCCTCGGAGTAAAATCTGCAAAGATGTAAAAATTTTGGTTCGTTCTGGGACTTTAGTGAAAGACTATTTATTTATCAACGCAGGTTCAATTAGCTCCGATTTTTGCCACCGGGTCCGTTAAAAACCATCTTAAAAGAGTCGTAACATTAATTTAACGTGACCAATGATCATAAATAGACGGTCACTGAGGTAAGATTTAAATGGATTTTACTGCATACTTTTTTGATTTATTTCGTCTGTGCGGACTATAATACTAGAGCGGTATGATATAAGGAGTTATCACTGTGTACATTGCGCATTAGTTCCGGCATCCAAGTCCACATGACAGACCCACTAGACCCACTGGTGTATAATTTCTTTTCAAACACAAAATATTTGTCTCGCACTGTTTTCATTTAACGTACGGCAATTTGAATCCAATGGTGTAGTGTTGCTGAATCTCACTTCTGTACCGACGAGCAACATTACATAGCAGAGGCTGCTCAAGCACATCGAATGTCTCAATAAGGCAAACAATAAACTTCAGTCTGAATGAGGTGCAATCATTCGGTCGACGAATCAAATAAGCTCGAAAAGCAGACCAGGAAGATTAGTGTGCACATTTCGTAGGAATCTCATGCATGACATGTGCCATATCTGCAAGCAAAATTTACGAACCCGTGCTGCGACCCGGTCAAAATTGATGCCCACTCACATGGGCATGGTCCTTGGACGTAACCGACCAAATAAACGAAGATTCAACCAATCAGATTCCCTAATATGGGGGCTCATTTTTCACCGACAAAGCGTGAACCTCTTCTATAGCACTCACGTGACAAATTGCTACGTGAAAATTCAATTTGCTTGACTTAAATTTGTGATGGTATATGCGCCTGTGACCCCCGAATATGTATATATGAATGTACGAATACAAAAGTACCATGCGACCACGAATGTCGATTTCATCCTGAAAGTAAATTCACTCTGAGATACGCCATGTAGCTGCTTCAACCTTGTTGGGAATCATTGGTACTGTCTAGAGCACGGAACTCTGAAGGGATTTAGTCGCACATTCCCGTGTATATTAGCCTCGGGCAGCTGAAAAGTCGTGTGAATGAAATGTACTTAAGAGGGATACAGTGCCAGTCATCCTTTAATCAGGAGCTCGTATCCCCTGATCCGGTTTTGAATGGCTTCTCGGATGGTGATTCCTCAGAGAAGAGCTCACATAAATGTTGAACAGTGAGGAAACACCTGCAAAATGAGATGAATTGCATGGTTGAGTGATGAGAGGGTGCTAATCCCGTCCGCGTCCTAGTCTGTCCCGCTGCCGCCGCTCAAATTCCACTCCGAAATACTGGGCGTTGGAATGCTCTAGGGGTTGGTGAGATCATTACGAATGATGCTTTCAAACAGAGCTGCAGCAACCGTGCAGAATAGAGCTTTTTTTATTCATAGGCTAACTTTGCCTTCAAGATGGGAACTATATTTGAAACTCCGGGAAGGCTTTCTATGTACAAACTATGTGATGATTAGCCTCTCCAGCAGAATTAGGAGCTTTGAATTCAAGTAATAATCTTTATAAGTTCTGAATACTATGGTCCCCCTAACGGTCTTCTCATACCTTCGAAACTGATCGTGGATTCGGGCTCATTGGGCGTGACGTTTCTGGTACTGTCGATTAATTCAGAATTCGTGTTGTAGATTTCATTTTCATTGAATTGCCCAACCATGTTTTATGTGTCTCAGGGAGAGAATTGTGCAATGTAGGGGAGATGAACAATCACCAGTTGTCTTGGTCGGAAACAAGGTGGACTTGGTCGATGAACGCGCTGTTCCGGCAGAGTCTGCCATACAGCTAGCTCAGAAGTGGCAGATTCCCTACCTAGAAACCTCCGCTCGAACTCGACATAACTTGGAAGAGGTGAGCACATTCACGTATGAATTTTCTTCTCTTCCACAGATTTTGAGTCTCTCCTCTTTAGTCACCCGATATTTCAGTCGGCTGAAAAGACGGAACGGCATAGATTATTTGAGGAACAGTAAAAAAATGCTCACATTATCTAGTTTTGTCAGTTGTTGAATTCTGATGGGCACCTCATTTGGGCAGATTTTGCTGAGCCTGTTAAAAAGATGCTGTACGTAGTTTTCTTTTGATTTGAGCGGTACGAGACTGGTGGTCCATGTGAGTTTGCAGAAGAAATCGTCGAATAAACCCTCATGTTTTTTCTTAATCTATACACAAATAAAACTCTATATCTACTGTTTTAAATAGGTGGAAACAATGAAGAGGATTGGTTAGTGAAATAAAAAAATAGTAGAGGCACGAAAAACTGGTCGTCGGCGCACCCCATCGAATCTGATTCGATACTGTGAGATAGTCTAGAGGGCCGTTGAGCAACTGAGCCGGTTGATTTGTGTCACATGACCATGGTAGACTGTGTTCATACGTTTCTGACAGCACAGCACGGGATTTCGCAAACGTATCGCAACTACTTCGGCTGTGGTCAAGCCACACCGTTGAATCGATACAGGTGGTCCATTAGGTAGTCGGTAATGACTCGTTCGCTTTGGTCACATGCCCCGTGTCAATCATGTGGGACGCGATTGAGATTTTGGCTGTTGAGCCTAGTGGTGCTACGGCAAGGGAGATGCTCACGTATTCTGTTAAAATTTGTCGTGTCATGAGAGCAACTTATCTGCAATAGCCTCTGCCGTTTCGAAGGTTTTTGCATGGGACTTCTGAACGGTGAGGCGGCATTCGATAAATCACGTTGAGCGATTGAACTGAGTTGACTTGGTATTCTGTATCAATCGGGTGATTTTCACTTGCACTGGTCAGCTGTTTACCTCCTCTAGTTCGGACGCAGGACGGTTAGTACTCTCTTATCATCTGGGATAGACACCGAGTCGTGCTCCCCACATAGTTTGCGGAACATTCGCAAACACTGAAGGACCGTATACTGGTAATTCATCTTTCAGATCTGTTTTAAGCAGGCGGCTGCTAGAGCAGTGGATCATTAGTTGTGCTGAACTGAATATTGTGTGAACAGAAGCCATCAGGCGATGTGACAGTTTCAAAAGCCCTGTTGCTGACGCATACTAACTGTGTAAGTAGACAGGTTTCTTTGGGACCGAGATGCACTATCTGAATATGCATCCTGACCTAAAGCTGTCACCCCGTCGTGGTCGTCTAGCTTCTGTGCTGTAATGATCCTGCGGACTATAGTGGACGGTACTCAATTCCTAAAGGTTCAGCCATGCCGTGAAGGCCAACGAGGAGCAGCCCAACGAAGAACAGCGAGTCCCCGTACTTCGAGTAATCGTATTACGTATTACAAGGTAAAGCCGTACTGTCATCTGTGGTAGAAGTATGAATGCAGTAAGGAGACCAGGAGACCAGCATGTTCATATTTGTGGAAACAGTGATGCTGCCTTGCCCCGAGAAAGAACGGGTTAGAAAGGGTCGGTCCTAAAGTCCACACACTCCAATCGCCCAATGGTTGACCTTGGCTGCCGGCGCAATAATCAATACAGTCGAAATATTTTTAAAACCGAAGAATCCGGTGCTGCTCAAAAGGTGCCTGCTGTGCGCAGCTGCATTAGGCGTGAGACAGTAACACCTTGCTTCCTGCGTCCTCAGGCCAGGCCGGCCCCCTGCTGCCAAATAGGTCGGACTGTTGAATCGTTGGCTCCGGGACTGGTCTCCCACGAAAACCCTAACAACTGCTGCCTCGCGGGTCAGATTTCTGCGTCAGAGGCTAGGGGTAGGGTCCCCGAACAAAACCCTACATCCCACCCACTACCTTTTGGGTCAGACTTTTGAATCAAACGCTCAGGGTGGGTACCCCATCCAAACCCCCTTCTTCGGCTTGAGCAGCCGGGATGAAGCATTCGCCCTTGCAACCCTTTGCTTACCGGCCCTCTTTCACACTCCCCCAACCACCGGACGATGCAGCGCGATCAACCCAGCTGTCATTCCCCTGGCCCTTGTTCCGTGTCTAAACCTTCGCCCAGAAAACAAACCAAAACGGTCACTTACTAAACTCAAAAGACTTGATCCTGTTGCAACCTTTAATGTCAAATTGGACCACAGGCATTCCTTGCCAAAACCTTGCTTTCCCCTGTATGTTGTGTCTCCGAAACACGCACATAAGACCCCACTTCAGTCGTGCACCTCAATCCATTTAAGAAGCGCTCTGATGTTTCACGTTTTACTCTTTGGTTATCCGGTGATCCCGACGCAACTGCTTGTGGTATTTACAATGTGGGAGTTGTACTTAACCCCAAGGCTGAAAACACCCTACTGGACTGAATCCCAGTTGATTGAATATTCGTCAAGAGAATGGTTCCTTTAGTTGATTTGTGGGAATGGGAAGTCTGTCAGTTCAAACAAGGGAACATTCTTAAAACGGGATGCAGTATGCAGAGGACATACAAGTTTGTTGCTAATTTGGAGATTTTGTATGTACTCAACGAACTCGAATGTGTCCCTTAGGCTGCGAGTATTTCCTTAAGCCGTCAAGCAGTTGCATGTTGTGGAGAGCTGGTAATGTCAAGAATTAGATGCAGGGTGCAACTCGTTTTGTGAACGTTGGTTGACCCACACATGCGATGAATTGCCGTGCCCGTCGGTCTGAGATTTTCATATATCTTACTGGTGATACACCCTTCGTTTATCCGCTTTAGACAACCCGTTATTTGAGCTTCCGTCGTCTCTTGCAGTCTTTTCCTTGTATTCTTGTCTTGTCCGAGAACATCTGCCACATATTTCCTATGCATCAGTCTTATTCAGTGGGACAGTTCCAGAACCTTTATGTGGTTGGGCTAAGAGGACTTCACCTCTAGGTTTCAGAGTGTGCAGTACTTCTTACTATTTAAATGTGGCATAAATTTGGACTTTGATCTCCGAGGTGATATGTCACCAGGTAGTCAAAAGTTATCCAATTGCTCTCACTAGAAGTGAGGATGTAGTTACAGTTATGAGGTAGTCCTGTAGTAGTTATGAGGTTCACCCGTTGTCGTATCGTGCTAAGTCCTGAGACAACTGACAATAAGGGCAAGCATTACCTCATTTGTGAGGTAAATCACGACACTAAAAGATGATAAGTTGGTCGTATTCACATTAAAGTATTCACATACACACGAAACAGCCAATATGAACAAGCTGGATTTGAAATAGTCAATTTTCCGGGTAGTGGTGCTCATCTACTGTATCGTAAACAACGCAAACAAGACACGATCGCGCGCGGTTCAAACGCCGCCACATTTGTTTTCTAGTCTTGAAATATATAGTCCCATAATAATAATAATAGTAATAATAACGAGTCCGTTTGTGTCTGAGTAGCAGATTCACACCGGCTTGCTTGACTATGCACTTTGGAACAGTTGGTTTCACCGTGATTATCATTAGGGCTTACACTACTGGGTAGACAGACGAACCGATATTTCAGTCAGAACTGCATCAACTTCCGTTTTTCCCAACAAATCAAACTGATCGGTTGTTCAGAGTTTAACTGGTCGGATCATGCTGGTGAATTTGTTGATGCCGGTCGGAACATGAATTCCACTAACATGAATGGACATTCATTCCAAAAATGGAATGTACTTAAACCTACAACGTGCGAAACACGTCATCTGGGTGTGCAAATTAATGGTAAATTAGTGACCCGCACAGGCCAAATCATCCTCTTCATGTTTATCAATAACGTGACAGTGAGCGTGGCCCTGCATGTGAAAACGCTTTTTTCAGATATCCGTGGCAGTTGTTCGATTCACCTTATTCGTACAAGTTGGAACCTAATCTGTTTTAGTAATACATGTCTAGATTCCAGCTAGTGGTATGTGATTAAAGATAACCCTTGTATATACACCTTATATTTCATAGGAACTGATAGCATGTGTAACTCTCTCCTATAAATACTCTCCCCCTGGGGGACTTCTGGAATCGCCCGTCGTTGACAGGGTAGTCGCTAATTGTCCTTAAACGCTAGTCCTACTCGTGCACCAATCTAATACGTCCTTCTAACATAGCGCCTTGCAGTATGTTGCGGTACCTTGCGTCTTGCAGTATCTTTCTAGCACTATCGCTTTTATTCCTATTAGCAGAAACAGTTGGTTGCCTAATTGCAATCAGCTATGCTACAGTTAAGCTGCGGTTTCATACAATAACCCAGGATTGCTGATGCTGGTATTTTGTCAAATCCGGAGTTAGAAGACCGTTTCCTCATATTGTGCAACTGTTCTGCCCAATTGTTGGATCAACCTGTTTTGTTTCTTCTCGAATCATCGAAGATTTTGACACGTGTACTGTGAAGCTACTTTAGCGAACCACAACCCCTTTGAATCAAACGTAAGCTTGTTGCTCTCTCCTTCATTTCACAAACGTTTATCCTCTCCTTTTTACTTGCAGCTGTATCAGACAAGCACATGGTGTTTTTGTTCGACAACTAGGTTTGTGTTTCATACAAAGTGGTAGGGGTCAGTTGGTTAATCTTTTATTACTATAGAAGTTTGAAATATTTCGGACATGTTCGCTACTTGGGCAATGGTTGCTGCGAGGGAGACTCGGTCTTAAGATAGCACTGCACTCTCGTTTGAGCAGACTGACAACCTTCAGCTTTCGTTGCATATCCTCTGTTTCTGTTTATTCTCTCGCAGGCCTATATGATTTTGATCCGAGAGCTTGTTCGTCTGAAACTCGCTCAAAGGCAACCGACAGAACAGGTCGCATCAACGAGAAACAGCTGTTGCGTACTACTTTGATCATCAAAACCCCATTCTATGCACCACCCAAGTGCGAAGTATGCAGTCCGTGCCGAGTTTTGTCAAAGAACTTTTTTCAAGCTTCTTGCCAAAATACTCACCTCGATAATCATGTTTGCAATGTCACGATCTGTTGCCTCCTTTTAACTCACCGGCACTTGAGCCTGGTTGCACTTTCTATTATTTCAACCGACTTCGCACGCTGTAACAATGAAAATTCTATGGTATTTTGTGTCTTGATGCACCTAAGGTTACTGATCAAGGGACCTGTTCACAATTGGATATGCTTGCCTTGGAACATTTTTTTCACGCATAAGTGCGTTCTGTTGCGTGAGAATGTATCTATTTTTAATGTGTGTGCAATAGATGCTAACTGAGTAAACTCAGGGGGCCCAGATGTGAATAAACAGCAACGAAGTGCGAAGTATTGTGTGTTACGCTTACTTTCAATGCAATCCTTGTAAGGTGGTTGCTTTGATGGACACTTGAAAAAATCTGTGTGCACCCAGCATTTCGAGGTCAATAGAATTTACGACAATCTTATTCACTGAGTAGCAATTTCAAAATACTTTGTATACTGTAAGTTATTTGAATTACGACAATTCAGAGCAATATGGCATCGACACTTGACACCTGAGTACCCTTCAGGAAAACCGAGATGGTCTCAATTGGAAGTAAACCTGATAGCCAACATACATTCCCCTGTTAGAGGGAGGGACTTTGTTTTCTATGCGTTCGTCGGGAATACACTAACACTGATTGCCTTTGCAAACCATCCTCCCCTCATCAGCATCATCACTGTGGCAGTCACTTTCGTTATCATCATCCTTACCACCATAGTGATCATCACCATCTTCGGCGTCATCGTAGTCCTTATCACTACTACTCAGGAAGTTATCGTTGAGTGGTACGCAAAAACTCGAAATCGAAGTGGTTAAAAAAACCATACACAAAGGGAACAATAATAGGATGTTGATTGTACAAGCTCCGGGAGCTGAGAACTCTTTTCACCCAATTATAACGCTTATCGGAATATTAACTCGAACTCGAAAGCACGTAGCCAGAAGTAGCGAACTAGGGTTGGCGAAAATAAGGCCCCAGGAATTAGAAAAGGAATATTTCAGCCTGAGGTCAAAAACAGAACACGAATTGTATGCTGCTGAAGCATACTAATGAACTGCCACAAAAAGGGACAGATCAGATCATCATCGTCTATGTCACCAGCACTATCATTGTCATGACGCGAGACCCAACTCGTCCACTCACTGTTTTCTTTTCATCTTTGTTCTCCACTAACCGACCTCCGCTATCCAACGTCTGGCTGCTTTGTTCCTAATCTCGGACTACATCTCGATAGAACTGACACACTATTTAGCGTATGTTTCTGCCCATTGGTGGTTACCTGAATGACGGTTAAACTTATCGTTATTCTGTCTTTGATTGTTCCTCCTCTATGCCGTCGTCCTGATACGTCTTTTAGGAAATTGATCGATCCGAACTACCTAAACTTAAGCTACCCACATTGCGCTTTCCACTAGTATGTCCCCACTACGGTAGCGTAGAGCTTCCTTTCGTCTTTTCTTTGACTCATTGGGAGCTAGTTGGATACGCGTGATTCAGTACTGGTCGGCATCTGTTACACATGCCCACTAGTATTATCGTTATTGGCACTAATGGGGGTAAACGACAGTTGTTCCTCTGGAGGAACATTTGCTGAAAACCTGGTAGGTGCGCCTCCCGAGTTGTCCTCAACCATGTGCTTAACTTACACAACAAATTGTAGACTATCCCAAGTAGTAGGCCCAGCTGGGATTAAGTTGAGTTCCCCGTTCACCAAACTGGGTTGCAAATAAGTGAACTTCGCCAACGATTGTTCTTACTTCAATAGCCGGTTTTGGAAACTGACAGAAAACTGCTGAGGATCTTAAAATATTGACCAGTGGTATTGGTATCCCTAAAGCATGCAAACCATACGGTGAGATGTGTGGACACGAGAATCTACTCCAAGGTCCACAACATGGTATCAGAGATCTCACCTGCACGATTCCATAATTTATCAACCTCTGTACATAGTCTTGTTATCAGACACCTTTGGTGACCTATTTGTAAACCATCAAGTGTCACAGATCTTTTCAGCTTTCATTGAAGTTGTATTTGACCAGACCGGAAGTCTCAAGGTGGTATAAGCTGCTTACAGCTATCTCTCACCTTATCCACTAAGCTGCAATGGGGTTCATTCTAGGGGAACCCATATACCTTTTCTTCAGATCTTTTACCCAATAATTTGACTAGAAGGTCGGCGTGAATAAAAGCGCTTATGAATAATTTCGGCCCGAAAGTTACAAGAAAGGGCGGCTTCAACAGCTAGTGGACTTCGGATGAAATTGCAGCGAATGCAGCGCCCCGTTCTGATGAGGAGATAAGAGACGCAGTTTCTACAGAATAAATGGAGTTTTAGACCAAGCATCAGCAAAGGATATAGGGGGCATTCATCCGGAAACGTAGAAAATAAAATTTTACTGTGTTTTGAGGGACATTGAATCAGAATATGGCAAAAGCTGAGAAGCTAGGGAAGAATTGGACAGCTTTTGTCACTCTTTCGCTTTGAAGAACTTGCCACTGTCTACATGCTGCCACTCTGTCATAGCGATGCTTCTTTTTGTGCTTAAAACGATACTACTAGCGACTTTGTGAGTAAACAGGATAATTAATGGTGTTCGTATAGGAGGCCGCGTGGCGCTGAAGTTGTCTCGGGAGGACACGTACGAGTACTTCGAAAAACTCAGCCACACCCCATGTGATTCACACAACCATTGACAGTTGATTTCATCACCTTGGTGCACTCCCCAATTTTTGGGTGCATAAAGTTCTCGAATTTTCCACGGTACTAGCTTAATCCCACAGTTGATTTTTGTTGCTTTTATTGTAGCACACTTTGTTACACTGAACACTCCATTTGAACGGTATAGCTCAGCTGCCTGCACTAAACGTGCTAGGGCCCCTAAGCCAAGCCTCAGAGCATTTTACCCTAAAAATGTTGCGGATTTGCGGAATAATCTGGAGGCTAGGTAGAAATAAAGATATTTTGGTTAAATTTACAGTGGGTCCTTTTTCCGAGATGCGTTTCTTACCGGTCGAGCCACTCAATCTATTTTTGGACTTATAGTCACCTATCATTTAAACGAACTGCCATTATGGACTTTGTTCACATCATCCATGGCTTTAGGTGAAGACACAGCGTATGAAGCCAGCTAAGCATTAGAATGCACCGAGCGTAAACTTCTGAACGCACCGCTCTATTTGTAAATGTTTCAGATACGACTGGCAGGAATGGTAAATGGTACAACCGTCAGAGTTTTTTAATGTACTTAATTGCTGCTCTGATTGTAGTGTGACAGATGAGGTAAATGCGCGATCTGCAAGGCTCGTGTCGCGTTTGCTAATTTGAGACACCTATGGCGTCAAAGTGGTGTGTCCCTGAATATCAAGGGACGTGTGTATCAAGCTACAGTGCGGGCTGTTTTGTTGTATGGCTGTGAGACTTGGCCTGTTCGAGCAGCGGAACTGAGACGTCTTCAGGTGTTCGACAATCGTTGTCTCAGAACCATAGCTCGTGTGGGATGGTGTCGGCGAATCCGTAACGAGGCAGTTAGAAAGCGAGTTTTGGGTTGTGCAACGGATACTTCCGTCGAAGAATGTGTCCAGCACCAGAAACTGCGTTGGTTGGGACATGCTTTACGCATGCCTAACCATCGTTTGTTGAAGAGAGTGCTATTTTCCATGCCCAATTCAAAGTGGTGTAAGGAGAGAGGTGGCCAACCATTGACCTGGCAGAAGAGTATGAAAGAAATCACGAAACGCTTGGGTGCTGTCGGTGCTACTCGCCTTCCAGGATGGAGACCGCGTGATCCCCACTGCGCCTGGTTGGAGACGCTGCAAGATATGGCTGCCAACCGATGTCAGTGGCGATCTTGTTGTCAGTTTCTATCCAGATTGCCTGAATGAGTGTTTGGAGGTGTAGGCACCTCGGAATGATTGTAGTAAGGCAGCAATAAGTCCCCTCCCCATCCATCTTTATTCTTTTTCTTCACAATAAGGCTTTCAAATAAATCATGGTTGTACGGCAGCGAAGCATCGGTGTTCAACACTGATGTCATGCTGTCGATGATGATGATGATGATGAATTGCTGCACGGGACTCGGCCCTTGGTCGGGTTGCTACCGGGGTTTCCGAAACTTGCGAAACAGCTTAATGCACCACATGCGCTCGAGGCGTACTTGACTAGGGATACGCATGCTACAGGTGTTACAGTGTAAAGTTTTTCCGAACCAACCTATAGCTCAACAAAAGTGCATATGGAATTGGTAAGTTACTACAATAATGCCCATAAATGAGTACGATTTTCTACTAACTGAGGTGGACCACAGTAACAAATTTATACTACTTTATCCTGCCTATGCGCAAGCTAACAAGCCTGCTCAAAAGAAAAACCTCTTGGCTGGCTGGTGGACGTACCAACATCTATCGAGTAAATATCAGCTACAAATTTTCCTGTGAGATGTGAGTTGCTAAAGGAACCCAGTGAGACTGCAACCAGTTATCAAGGACTCTCCGCGTGTCTTCGTTTGTCTACGGCTGTTTCTTGTTGGTAGTGTGAATAAGTAACAACACGGGGGAATTAGGCAAAAGTGAGCAGTCTTTTAAGTTCTCTTCAGTGTGAGTATCGTTGGTGTTAGCGCGCTTTCTTTTCAGAGGGGCTGATCAAAATTTCCACCCCTCTTCCAAAATATTGAGGACTAAACTTTGAACCCGAAATATTAACGGTATTTAAGTAGCCTTTGGACGATTTTGGGTTCATCTAATTGTGTGGTACTGTTGAGACCGCCGAAATAGATGCAATAATCTAAATCAGGGTTACCTAACTCCCAGGAATGTCAGCTTTCAGGGAAAACAGAAGTCGCCAACCCCTCGGTTTGGCACAAGCCCAGCTGTATGCTGACGGATGTTCTCAGTCTAGTGTCAATGAGTCAGACGAAGAAACTTGGCTTAAACACTTTAAGGAGTTTTAGGTTTGATGCTAAGCAGACACTTCAGAAAGACAGAGTACCCACGTTTATCGATTCCTTAATACTTCTCATTTGAGAATATCATACTGTTAAGTGCAAAGATCGTAAATGACCACTCATTGGTTAAAGACTGATGTCGAATAATTTGTTATTTGCGTGTGACTTGTTGGGGTTAATTACTGGTGGGCGAGGGATAAACGCGGCGACTCCGCAAACAACCTCGCGTAACATATGTACGTCATTAGGTTTTCCCAGAAAAGCAGTGAATTAACTCTGGGTCTGCTTAGATTTTTTTTGAAGTGAGGTTTGCTTGTGTGAGAAGTAAATAAACGTGGACTTCTGAAAATGTTGCATAATTTACATCAAAATCTTGATTTACAGTGACTATCCTTCATCTAGCACAACGACAACAAAATAATGCCCACGAGATGGTGAGATTTATAGGGCAACATTTATCACCAAAACTGTCTAGTTTGAGGGTTCCTCTCCTTGCTCGTAGGTACAGACACATAAACTTATCAACCAACGCATACGTCCGTACATAAGTAGGTAAGCACGTAAATGGCTGCTTTAAAACATATATGTATGCATACATTCATGCGCATGCCCACACCGATTCGTGTTCAAATACCGGGGATGGCATAAGTTGGTAAGGCAATGTTGCAGGGATGTGGTTGAGCCGAACTGGAGTAGAAAATATGCTTCGGACATGAATTTATGATTGTTGCTATGACAAACGTTTGGGTTGGATTCCTGTCGAACTTGAGTAGAAGCCTGAGAGAGTTCGGTGAGCCATGGGGGTGGGTGATTTTATGTGAGGGAGAATTAGGATCATCAATAGCACTCACAAGAACGGTAATAGCGGGATGAGATATGAAGTATACTTTTCGTCAGCCAGTCGAGGCAGCAGACAACCTGACGTTTTGGATACATTCGAACTGCCAAGAAGGGAAGGATGAGGGACTGTGCATGTCTGCGGACGATCAGCCTCAGACTGCGTTCGGTCAAATAGGGGGAGAAGAATAATGGCCAAAAGATGGGGTTAATTAAAATTATATGCCTGACTGTTGTGTAATAAACAACGCCGTTGGACTCAGGAGGAAATAAACCTTTCAAAAGGTTATTGGCACACAACCACCCATATGCAGTTGAAGGCGTACAACCATATACGGTTACCATGATTAGGTGGGGCTGGGGTATGTGCTTGGAAAAATAATGCTAGTGGTAAGACTGATAGGGCATAAAATTTATCTTTACGGGAATGGATTTTGGGTGCGTGGTGTTTCTGTTGTGTACCACGTTAGCATTTCTTGTGAGGGTGTTTGATTTGGCAGTGAGACAGAAAATAAGGGCTGAAACAGCATTTGAAAAGAGAGAGACTTATTAGGCTAGTTTTTTGGATACCACCAGGTCAGTAAAGTGGGACCTTCGGGAGTGATGATTTATAAGGGCACAGTCAATGTCCGGTTTTATGGGGCGGGAGGTGGTGTTGAGAGCTATTAGGTAAGAAGGCTAGCTATGTGGCGCTGGATGTAAGAGCAACGAGGGAGACGAGTCTAAATTGTTCGTATTTATTACCTTTGTTACCAAAGGTTAGAGGTGGACAAAAATAAACTTCAATCTATCAAGGAACATTATGAAATGCGTTCAAAGCTTTGCAGCAAACGACCTACGTATACTTCATCTGCTCTTGGTGTATATGTATACTAGCCATGGTCCGGAAACATAAACCAGAAGCGCTAGATAAAACTAAAATACCCTCAACTGGTTAACAGTTGCACTTCCCTTATGACGGGGACTTCGTAATTTCCCATGAAGGCTGAATTTCTTGGGAAAAGAAAGGGGCAAAGAAAGTCACCAAAAACAAACTAAAATAAAGCTGCCTTATTTTCTGAATTGAATCGGGAAAAATGCTTAGTGAATTTTCGGGTTGTGTTTTATTGACTTTTATTACCTGTGTACCTTTCAAAGTACAAAGAATTCCTGGTCCAACAGTGCTAACCGCAGGAATTCGCAGTTCCCATCCACCATTTGAAAATAAGTAAACCAGCCAATTTCATTTGAACTTTCGGCTTTCCATATGGCTGCCATACTATGTGTGCAGCTTCTTGGCCCGATGGCGCTTTGTTAAATAAGTGATAATGGTGTCTTGCTCAATAAATAGGCAGACAAGAGCAGGCCGCTATTTCATTGTTTCGTGCTATTTTCTCCGAACAGTGCCACAAAAACGTATTTAACCTTTTTTCCATATATCATGTTTAATGACTCATTATGGGGACAAAGAGTGATAATTTGTTATCATTATTAACTACAATAAGATTAATAGTAATTTACTAAAATTCTGCAAATGTGGAGATTGCTAACCACGTACACTGAAGCTCCCATGGAGAGAACGAAAATGAGAACACTGGATCAAAAATGGTACACAATGGACAAACGCCGGTCGCTGTCAGTTTAGTTAGTTGGAAAAAACAGGGACAATAATTATGGCTTAAAGGGAGAATATCCACGGCAGTTACTTCAAGGGCTGATACAAGTTTCACACGACAACGACTGCTGAGTGAAGATAACCTCTATATATGACACAGGCGTATAGTACTGCACCAAATCTAGGCACTCTGACTAATGCTGTATGCCCCCTGTCTCCCACGACAAACTGAGGAAAACCCCATAGAATTTAATTACATGTCAAGGCGTACATGTGACTAGGTGGTAAGCGTTAGCTTCGCTTTCTTTGGCTAACTTACGAGGAGATAGCGAAATCAAATGCGATTCATTCAGAGTTTGATCGTTTTTAAACTAATTTGGCGTAAAGGGAGACGAGAAAGTATTTTCTTATGACAAGCTGGAACAGGGACGAGCAAAATTTGTTGAGCTATAGAAGGTGGCATATAGAATGTAGTAAACGTTTGGACTAAATCTACAAAAACAGGTGAAGCGAAATATGTTGCTCATTGAAAACGGAAGTTTTAGAAGGGTGTGTACACAGATCAAGGCTTAGCAAAAAATAGCACCCACGACCATTCGCTATAAACGGGTGCAAACTTGCTCCCAAGGTATTGTGCTAACTGGAGATCATTGCCATAGGCATATTGCGATTTTCACAGAGTTCCTTCTGAAAACACTAGGCGTGAACTGTCACACGCTACCTCGGTTAACGAGCATTTCATGGATATACACCGAAAAACGTCGTACATTGCAGTTCAGCCGTGACAACCTCCTCAACACAATATCCTTTCCTACAAAAGCCATACAAGTGGACCATCTCCCTCGGATAGACTATTGTGAAGTCGTAGAGTTGTTTTTTCGTCACAATTGCCATCGGAGAAGCAAGCCTTCAGAACTATCAACAGCACGCTTTCACATAATGCACTGCGATACCTTGATCCATTTGAACAGAGCAGTGAGAACAACATAAGTGCTTGAAAAAAACATTTCGCACGCTATCTTCCACCCAAGAACCTGTTAAATATAAGGCGACGCAGGTTGCAACACTTGTGTAAGTCTACAGCAACGGACCATTTGACAAAAACCCAGATAATGAAACCCAGATTTTTCTTGGTGTGAAGGACAGGCTTAAAAATACTAATCTGTATAGCTTTAAAAGACTTCAGTATTTGCAATCACCTACTTCGTGCTAATAACTGTCACATCTAACTGAACAACCCGTCGGAGAATTGCACTCTTCAACAACTCAAGACAACTTAGCATTTTCTGGATTCCCAATAGTCACCGTTGTTTTAATGTTACCTGGAAATACTTCCTCGTGATAACTTTCCGTGCTGGATGACTTACATTTACGTTTTGTTAAATAAAAAAACTACTCCCTAATTATCTGGAACAAGAGGACTGTCTCTCAGTGTACGTGTTTTTCTAGAATACTTGAGGACGCCTGAATAACTGACGAAATGAGAAATTCTACGTCAACCTCAAGAAAACTGCTGAAAACCATCCTGTTGTAGATGAACTTTCATCGTCACACTGTGGAAGGACCATATTCGTCACCATTCTGCCTATGTATGTATCTGCCACCATTCACACACGCCAGAGAAAATGATAAATGCAAGATTGATATTGAGTAAAGTGAAGAGCGTGACTATTTAAACTTGGATTCCTCAATCCAGTGTTTGTAACACCAAAGGTAGTGAGCAGGAAATAATGAGTGCAGAGAACAGCCGTGCTGACGAATTAGTTACGTTCAACAGCGCTTGATTAGGACCTATGATAGGCCGCTTTGTATCATGTTTACAAATGTCCTTAGCTCAGTTGCTGTTAAATTATATTTCATCAAGGACAGTCGTTTCTGATACAGTATAACACGGCCACCAAACGGACAAGATTACATTACGTTACACAGAAATAAATACATTGGAAATGATACTTTTAACTAGTGTCCGCACACGCCCCATTCAACCCAGGGAATGAGCCTATACCCTATAAGATAAATGTAGTCATCTAATGTCAAACCTGATGGCGCATTGTTTAGTTTTGTCAAATGACTGGTTAAAGTTTAAGTCGGTATTGATGACGGACTTAATTAAGCTTCTCGAAGATAATGCTTTTCCGATTCAGTTTGTTTTCCCGTTAATACCGTTTTAATTTGGCCGCAAGTGTTAAACCCGTTCAAGTTTATTTTTTAGTACAGAGCAATATCGCTGAAAATTTATGAACTAGGCCTACGTAATTAACCTTGAAAGACAAAACGGCAGTGGACTCTTTGGGCGTTTTCATCTACATTATAAGTGTTATCATATCATGAGCATTTTTTCTTCCATATAGGATTGTCTGAAGCATGAGCGTGTGTGAAGGATGCCACGTAAATGCGTGACCTAAATAAATAACAGTGAAAGTCAGAGTTTTGTGACCGAAGGTCATTCCTAAAGGAAAGTATAGTTATCCTGACCTTTGCCAAAAGCCGCCCAAACAGTCTTGGAATTTAGTTAAACTTTACATATTCAGGTATGTATCAAAGAGCAAAAAGACTACACCTGGAAAGAGAACATTTAAAACATTACGCCGCGGGTAACTAACGCGTCTCGAAGTTGATCGCTTTTAATTTACAGCCTACTCGATATGCCACCTTAAAATTCCCGTCCAGACATTCATACACTGGATAGCTGCGTTCGCCTGCAATCTTCATATCTACCTTGCACCCACTTGGGACAGCTACATTGTTTCGAATCCACATATAAAGGGTCATCAATCAGTAAATGCAAGGATGTCCACTGTCGCCCATCACTTCGTTTGTTCACGTTGTCCAGTGTTGAATAATACCCCCCTCCGGTTCCACTCGAACACTATGCCGGATGTCATAAGAATGGACGTTGATGAATCCGAAAACTAGTCTTACTGGTTGCACTTAGGTAATTAACACATGTAAATCCAGCGGACGTAGACACTTGACGCATTCATTCCACAACAGTCTATTCCATTGTCTAGTCCTTGATACTCATGTCTAATTGACATATGAGAAGATTGCAGGATTATGACATTCAGGGGAAATCTACGACTCCGATTAGAGTCCAGCGATGAAAAGAATGGAGGAGCGCAAGTTTCCGTTAGCTCCCATGTAAATAGGTCATTAGGATGTATGTGGGAATTGATCACAATGCAAAGGTCTTCTGACCGGATGTACATTTGTTTACATTTTTTGGAGGAAACCTGTGTTTACGTCGCACCTAAAAGCAGCAAACAACAAATTTTGGTTGAATTTCGGTTCATCAGTAATTGGGTTAAGTTATCTCAGCTTTTGCCGTCAGGAAAAGTGCAATTAATAACAGGGCACAAACAGTCCAGTATAATTGGTTTTGGTGTTAATAGGTGACTGAAATGAATCCCACCCGATCGTCTCACTTACGATATTTTTTAGCCGTTCACAAGCCACTGAAAGCTTCAGTTGGAAAGATATATGAAACACTACTTGTAGTTCAGAGAAATAAAGTTTACATTAGGATCTCAAACGCATCTTTTGCTTGGCTAAGAAGGACAAGGTGAATACCACGCCTTATTTATTACTTGTTGTTGACCTTTGATAAAACAGAAGCAGAAACGAGAGTAAGAGAAGTAAGCACTGTGTAATTGTGGCCAGAAGTCTGTGTTACCATCCATAAACTAATCTTTGGTTTTTTTATACAGACAACATGCCACATTGACCAAAAAACGGATAGACCAAGGCCTTTGTTATCAGTTACACTAACAAACTAAGAAGCAGGCATATTGGTGACATATTTTGAACTTTATTCACTATCTCAGAAGAAGAATCCAGTCATCCAAGAAGTGTCTCTCAAAAAGTTTGCCATGCTGTACCAAGCTGGCCAAACTTTAACGGCTTAAATCTTTCTGTTCTGACAAAACTGATCATCGTTATATTCAGCGGACAAAGATTTCGTGGTCAACCGAAGAAACCAACTAGTGCACTGAAATACCTCCTGAGTAAGATGACCGAAGAATGAGGCCATTCTCATTAAGGCGCACCATGCGATTTAGACTAGCATATTTACACATAGCCATATGGATAATTTTCCAACAGTCCATCCAACTCGTTACCTTTTGCCGACGGTGTTGATGATATCTTCACCATCGTAACATTGGTTGGTAGCATCCCTGCTTGTAAGAATTTACACAGTAACATGTCGTGGATGTTGTTTTTGTCCAGATAACGCCATCGACTGGCAAGAATATGTACCACTCGAATGCTTCTGCTTTGCTCATCAAAGCCATCGTAGACAGCTGACTTTCGCGAATGTGTTGCGAATCTGCCAAAACGCCACGACCGTTTCACGAGTGGTTGTTTTTAGAGTTTTAACAATAAATATAATCCCAGTCATGCTAGAAAGTCACCATCTTGGTTTCGAAATAACGTGATGCTTTACCCTTAGAGGATAACAGTTTGACGTACACATAGGGCGGATTATTGCCCAGTGAGTGATTATCCCACAAGTGCAAGTATGCAAAGGCTGCGGTGCATGTTATGATGACCTTCATTGGAATAATAGGAAGACACTCGTGCAGGATGTTCAATTAAATTAAACTCACGGAGTGTATGGTAAAACTCCCAGTGATGATTGATAATCTCCGAATATTCCAATCGAGGCAGCTGGTGTTAAAAGGTGCATACATGAAAACTTGTAGTTTCTGTACAGTGTATTGTTCAAGGACAAAAATAGTAATATCTGGAATAATACTTGAGAAAGACAGCAGTGGTGCTGTGTATTAGGAAAGAGATGATAAAGTTGATTGCGTTGATTGTCTAAAAAGGCTACAGATCTTCAGTGTTGTAATGGAATAGGCCTGGCAATGTTGTGGAATACAGATAGCTCGGGTGCGCTGGTTGACTGCTGGTCTGTTCGGCGAGCTTGGCAGTTGGATTGCAAACGTTTCATTACCAATCGAGGTGACATCGTCAGTGCGGAGTAGAGTAGATGGAGTAGGCCTTTCGGGTGAGACTTCTGGATGGGCTCCTACGACAGTTGGCAGACAGCTAGGACTCTTACTATGCTATGATTGACCGCCCAGCTTGTAGTGTCGTAGTGGCTATTCCGTGCGTGGGAGATGTTGGCAGAGATTACTAAGATTAAAATAACATTGGTATTTTACTGATATTGATAGTTTTCCACTTTACCTTTACATTGGTAATACGGATACTAAAACAAGATTATCAAATTAGATTTTCTTCAGTACTTCCGCTATCGCATCGTATAAATCGCGAAAAACCAGGATGCCTGAATTTAACCATAACGGAACACAACCTATTTCTACAGGATGAACTCAACTACCCCAATTATCTTCTTATTTTTATTTTTCGCTCTCATACTAACCCTTTCATGACTATGAATTTTACAAAACTCGGGTAAACATTTTCACATTCCTCACAATTCGTCTGTGCTGCTTTAAACCGGAAACCGGAAACCGGCTTTCCTTCCAAAAGCCAGAAACGCTTATGCCAATGTAATCAGTCAAACGGTGAGCTCCACCTTTCTGGTGTTCATACAACTAGATGTTTAAAAAAATCGTCCTGGTAACTGTGCTTGGAACATATACTAATTCACCTAGGAAAAGTTTCGCTGTCCTCAAGTTTCT
The DNA here is from genome assembly GCA_003604175.2 of Clonorchis sinensis. Taxonomy (NCBI): domain Eukaryota; kingdom Metazoa; phylum Platyhelminthes; class Trematoda; order Opisthorchiida; family Opisthorchiidae; genus Clonorchis; species Clonorchis sinensis. The sequence continues at coordinate 151,396,209 of CM030369.1, read as the reverse complement.
TCGAACTTTCGGAGTGTCGTTGCTGTTGGTATCTCCTTTGTTTTAAGTCATGACATTTGTCGTAGTTCGCTTGTGGGGACTGGCCGGGTTGCATCGTGAAGCCTTCGTGGACAGTGTTTAATAGTGTAATATCGTGGTATTTTTGGGGTGTAATCGTAATTGCTGCTAATGTCCAGCGAATCGAACCAATTTACGGTTTAATTTTCAAAAATTCCCATTGATAACGCTAGAAAGGGCTGAAGGCCCAAAGGTGATATACACACCAGTGGATTCAAAGATCCGAGGATGCCAGTGACAGTATAATGATGAGTAATGGTCGTCTGGGACACGCCGGAAATTCACTTGTTTTGCACGGTTAATCTGTTTGCCTCAACTTCAAATTTGTCCCGAGATTTCCTCGAAAGATCTCTATGTTTCCTATACTGTGAATGTCCCCTGAAGTCAGTTGACTCATGTCTTCACTGCCTTCACTTTAAATGGTTTAGAAGGTCATATTTTGATTTCATGCTTTTCATATTGAAGCAGATCCCCAAAAATCCGTCTTTCCCCTGTAAGGATAGGAGTGGTCACCGTTGCCGATGAAGTCAATCACACGATCCATATTTGACTGCAACGCGATCTGCATTCGTCCAGTGAAACAGTTTCACTTTACTATCGTGTACTCTCTACCACAGTTATATGAAGTCACGGTTCACAACATATGGCAGATAACACTTCCAATGAAATTCTTAAGAAAAGTCAAAGGAAACTTGTAAAAAACGGCTCTGTTTGGGATTAATTAGATGATACAGCTGGTTCGTTCAGAAGTGTAAACAGTTGCACACACCTGCGATGCCATTGTTTACAATGTTGTTTGACGTGTTCTAATGAGCAACGTTAAAGAGCCATAATGAGTACGGCCCAGGAGGTGCACCACTTACGTCACTGAAAATTTTGTTGTGTTAGGGTGACTCCGAGGTACCTGTAGCAGTCCCAAAATACTAAATATGTTGATCTGGCATCTATTATATAGTTTAAGCACATGTAATGGTTATTGTGATAACGTATCTTAACTTAACACAGATAACTGAAGGCTATCGGGATAGTTACACAACTTAAGCTTGATTTTGTTCAGATAACAGGGTTATATTGCTGAGTATCCTATTTTTGTTTCTTCGTTTTGTCTTTTTTGCTTATTTTTCTAACAGAGTTGAGAATTTTGCTCCGTCTTATTTTCCTTCAAAGTAGAAGACATTCAAATGGCTATGCTCAACTTCGTTCTTGCTTTGGTAAACATTATCTGAGGTAAATATGTCTGGTCAAATAATTGAGTTAGGGCACACAAACAATACTGGGTTCTTAATCTTAGACCGATTAAAGTGAAGTGAGCCGGGATCACGTTCTAGCCTTAGTCCTTCCGGCCACATTCATCCCTGCCCCTGGCGGCATATACTCCAAGAACACACACATACACGGACACAGAAAACCACACTGTATGCTACCGGATATACTCAAGCTCTAGTCAAACAAACGCGTTATTGCATGAAAATCGAATAGCCTCGTTCTTGCCATACGTGGTAGACGTGCCTATCAGGTTGTTTGTCCCAAACTATCATCAAACAACAGTTTAATGAAGCAGCTTGTAACTAAGATGGTAGGTGTCTAATAGTCAAGCACAGAATAACATATAGTAGATAATGGTACGGCGTAGCATAGCGTGCGATATATTATGCTATAGTATTATTGAGTACTTTATCATCTAGATTCACTTTTATGTCTTTCTGGAAGTTATAGAATTGGATATGTAATGACGTCAGTGACCCTTGGGAGGTCAGGCATTATGTATACGCATGGAAAGCATGGAGCGAAGCTCAATCGCCAAAGTAAGAGTCTGGGTGAAAATTCTTGATACTACCTTGTAGTGGAGCTTTCAAGCGAAAATCGGAAATTGAATGTATTTTTATGCAGTCTTTTTATGTGTGTGGTTTACGCATCCTATCTCTCACTCATTGTGACGCCAGTAGCAGTATGGTATCTAATTCGGGTCGAGTAAAATAACCGTATGTGGTGCTCCCTAGCGATTCTGTCATTCCTCAGCTACCGAGACCAAAGTGTGAAATATACCAACATTATCATGACCTAGCAGCTATTTAGTCTGTGAAATAACTGAACATTGGAAGAAAGTTTTGGGTTTAAGGCTCGTTCCCGAGTTTACCATAGCTATTTTATTCGATGTGAACAGCATTCCAATAGAAAATGTATTCTTAACAAGTCAGAACAAATCTCCTGGACTTATGTCCAGCAACACGCAGATAGGGTAATCGAATCATTGTGACCATCATATAAATTGTTTATCCGAGATGGAAACATATGTCCAATCTTTTTTGTTTTGAATTGCTCAACTTCGCTTTTGCACATTAGTATTTGTGGACTATTTCTTCTATAACACCCATTTTTAAAACCAAGTCGCTCCAAAACTGACGGAATATCGTCTTGGTATGAATAATCTCTCTTTGTAGAGCCACTCCTGTTGACTAAACTTCAGTTCCTTTCAGCTGCCTTTTCAAAACCATCTTAATCCGACGGGAGTGAATGCTTCAATTTTTAAATACGTATAAGATTGAGATAGAGGTTTGACTAATAACCACTCACAAATTTGGCTGTCACTTTATGCACAATAGGTAATGCACGTGCGGTTCGCTCTGCGTGACATGCACAGCCAAGTGAATACTTAGTGGCCGGTGTGAACCCGAAAGATCAAGACCGTGGGATGAGCGGGAAGGGAGTCGTTTTGAAGAAAATGGAGCATATACTGCTGCAATGATGTGCTAGATCTTCCTAGTTGTTACGAATTCCAATCAAATGAGATATTACTAACAAACTTGGTCTTCCTTGCAAACTAAGTAGAACGAACTAGGTAATTAGTTAACTGTAATGTACTCTCACTGGCCTCGTTTACCAGATCCAATCCATGTTGAGGCTGCGCGGTATATATCCAAAAGTTGACGGGTTACGCTAACTTACTTCAAAAAGAGCCACATTTTGTCATGGAATAGCGTCCCAACGGCTGAAGTCACAACCGTTTTTGTACCTGTCTGTGCTTGGGTCTGCTGTCTGACAGGGGTTAGCATCATCAGAATTTCAATTATTCCACAAACCAGAAAGTGTTCGGTGTTAAAAAGTGTGGTTGTCTGTGGTGTGTTCCAGTTGAAAAGTTTTTCAATACAAACAGTTCCACCGCAAAGTGCACGAAGGTGGGAAGTTTTTCTCAACTTGCAAGAAATTAACACATCTACCTCCTTCAAGCTATCCTGAGTCAATCACTCCAGTGTGAACATTATCGACGGATTAGAGTTGCGACCGGAAAACCATGATCCGACAATAAATCTGTATTCAATTCGAAAAGAGGCGACTTTTAAGAGAATAATGCCCTTATCGGAGGACCAAGTTGTCACTATTAGCTTCAACAGTTTTCTGAATCACCAAGATCGTGTTCTGACCTGTAACGGAATCAGTTACAGGTAAAAATGTAAACAAACGCAGAAGTGAAAGTGGTCCCACTTCTATACACAAACACAAGTGGATGAAAGTTGATGTGTCGTGGGATTGCAAAGCACTTAACCCCGTGGCAGTCTAGACAAGTCAACAGAAAATACCGTGACAGATGACTCCGATTTTTATGCACTGCTGACAGCTTGAATGAAAGGGAGTTCAGTGGGTTATGAATGATGTCTTGCAGCAACAGTTGCAGAGAGGTCAAGAGTAAACAAATGCAGATGGATTTTAGTGGACTGGGATTTACGAGACCGTTCCTGAAATGCGCCACAGGTCTTCAGGTACTTTTTGGAGAGGCCAACTTCATCAAGAAGTTCTTCTCTTCAGTTGTGAGTAGTAAGGATATTTGAAGAATAAGTACAAAGTTTCAGGTCATTTTCCTCTTCTTCCATCAATGTTATAGAACTCGTGTGCTTGCCTACTTCTCCCGTTTTTGAGCATTCTTTTAACTCATGCTGTTAGTGAAGTCGAATATCTGTTGAATTGATCATCAGCTGAGCGAAATGTAAGCCGAAGCTGCATACATCAAATATGGCAACCAAAAAGAATGGACTGATGTTGAGGGACAGGCTTTAGGGAAACTGCGATGCTGTCTTTCCCAGAAATCTGAAGTGATTCTGGATTGCCACCTGGACACAAAGCTGGGGTAGAAACTCGTTTGGTTAATCTGTATAATCCAAGCAGGTACAGTGTGCATGGCTTAAGTTGTATTCAACTTGCTTGCAACCAAACTGGATCCGTTGCGATTAGTGGTCATCAACGAATGTCTAAGGTCTTTACGGAGGGGAGAGTTACGTGCATGCAAAGAACTTGAACCATAACAAAAGAACAAAAAACTACATGGTAGCGATAGGCTCTGGAATAAAAACACGAACGGCGGTTGATGTTATTAGGAACTCGATAAATATAGACTTTCCACGTCTCTCTCTGTGACCCCGCCTTCCCATCGCAATTGGTACTACAACAGATTCCAACCTATGGTATGCCGGTGCATACTTAGGCTAAATCTTCAACCGAGACAAGTTGAGTCCAGTCGGGAGAGATACAGCGATGTGACCAGACAATATGTCAGTAATGTTTATGATATCAACGGTTTAGCGTGATCATGAAGTAGTAGATCTGGTTTCATACGGTGGGACACCCGTTGGGTGTTTCATTTTTGGATAGTAGATAATCCGCTTGCTGGTTTATCTGCTCCAGGGGAGATTTTAACACGGCAAACTTCTGTACCAATCCTGCCTATTCTTCCCCTCGTACTAAATAATAATTGTTATATGGTAAAAAGTTCCAGCAATACACCATTTCGGGGGGTAAAGCACTACCTTAACTAAAAATTGGGACTTCGGAATTTTTCCGGAAAAAGAACATGTATGTTGAGATTGTTTTGGTTTTCCTGTACGACCGGGTATACTTAGGACAAACAACAATTGTTCACTTAATTTTTGTGATTACTCTTTTTTGGTACGTTGTAGCTAGGTTGTGCTGAGCTCATTGCTGCGATCATTGTCTACTCTGGATACGACTGGCCAACATGAGATCCCTAACCTTGCCTATGGCAGAATCCCTATTAGTTTCAACCGAAGTTGACGCGATCAGGACTTCAGTACCAAATTTCAGTGAGCTAGCATATCGTCGGTCTAATCACGACTGAGTGAATCTATCTGACACCTTGAAGCTGGATCTTTCGTAGGTTTCATGCCAGATGAGGCAATACTGACTTGTTCCTACCAATCAGGTGTTCTCCGACTTAAATTGTTTACGACGAAACCGCATGATCTGAACATTAAATAGGGTTAAGTTCTCGAGAAATACACTCATTTGCAAATCAATGTGTTTTCGCGAGAGGCTCACCTGGAACCCAGCTGAATCTCCCGTTTTTTTTTCCAGGCAACTGAATGTGCTGCACCAGGCCGTCTCATGTTCCAGTTGCTACGATATTCGAGATATCGCGATACATGTATATACGTACTGCATCGAAAACGGGAGATTCATCTGGGTTCCAGGTGAGTCTCTCGCAAAACCAAACTGATTTGCAAATGAGTGTATTTCTCGAAAGCAATCCAATTTGGATTCAAGTAGAACATAAGGTTGACGGAAACTCGGGAACTGCATCTACCTGATGAGCCCCAAGAAGGGTGAAACTGGTCGTGGGCTGTCGAAGAATTTTCAGCAACCTTATGAGTAGTGCAGAGTTAAGTTCTCTTGTCTTACATCTCAACGCGAAGATTCATTGGTCACGACCATTCATTTCGATGCACGGAAAGAAAATCTGGTCACAAAAATCGTTAAGCCGTCTACCCCTAGAAGCCCTTACTTCAACACCATCATTGCAGGGTCCTTATACAGACGTTTTATCTGAGAGTTAAGTGAGTTTCGTTTTAAGAATCTTAGTGATATCTATTCAGTATGACATAGAACAGAGTTTAGCAAACTTATCAGCCTGATTTGATGCCAGACAAAACCAGTCAACTTCAGTGGTTTTTGTTACTCTAACGAAAATCTGTATTGAATGCGGATTAAGTTACGTAAACATGCGCGCCACAATTCTAGATATACTCATAGTGTGATAGGTCCACAATTTAGAATACCGGAGGAGCAAAAGTTATGAGATATAAAGCTCCCCTTGTTTCAGTTTATTCGCGTTCACTTTTGTGTAGGGGTGTATGTTAGCCAGGTACCACCATAAACTATTTGTATCTCCTGTCATTAGAAAAGACACGTTTCTGTCGACCACTCACCCAGTGTGCCCCACCACACCCCTTCATTTTAAACCCCGCCCAAGCAACAATAATCAAATTGTGATAAAACCAAAATGGCCATCCTGGTTGTCCGGATGTGTTTGGTCGGAATTGGGTGCATGCGCGGTACAACTATAAAGTCGCGTTGTTCTTATCTGCCGCATTGCAGCCTCGCCAAGCAGCATCGCTAGGGAGAGGAGAAGTTTAACTGTTGGCGCCATGATCGAGAGAAACAAACAATGTGCTGTAACTTTTCCACCGGAACATTCGTTTAACTGATCAGCTATACGCACAGGCAAATATTATATGAGCACGGAGCGGTTGTGCGTGTTTATCTTTCCTTGATTGCTCCGTTGTTTTGGTGCCTCATGGTACATAAGACATGCATGAATAGTTATATGTTAAACGCCGTCAAAGTTCGCCGATACGCACGCGTACAAGTAGGATGGCTGGCCGTCCATCATCGACGGGCACGCACATGGCGGAAAACAAATCGTAACCCAGATATTGCCTAAACCAAGGTACATAAAAGCCAGCGCGCCTAATTCGTTCTCCATGTAATACGTGCGTATGTATGTGTATGGTTGTGTGTAAGATTGTATGCACTTGTATACATTTTTTTGCTAAACGTGTTTCGTTAGCTTGGACGGGAATATATCAGTGATCATGCCTGCAATTTGGAAGGTACAAATCAAGCAACGAGTGGAAGAAGACGGACAGGGGTTTACGGAAATACGTAAAAAAACAGGTGATAATAAATTACGGGCGTCCACTGCCTGGAACTAGGAGTGGATTTTGCCCTCCCATTCTCTATGTGCGTACCAATGCGTGCCAGCTAATTGAGATGATGCATGGGTGAACATAAGTGCAGCCTGGTAGTCTAGAAATTCGGAGGGTCTTTAAAATCAAATATGAAAAGCAGATGAGAAATATGTGAAAAGGTGCCAAACTGTCTACTTGACAATTTAGGCAGAAACCGATTAGCGCTCAGTAACAGGGAATATTTTCCGTGGGAAGCGAAATGTCGTACATCAGGACATTGACGCTAGATATAGTTGTCGCCAGTTTCTATTTTCAGATATCACAGCTGTCCATGGTGAGTGGGTCACTGTGATTTCTGACTTTTTGCTGATTCCCCTGACTAAATAAGGTGTTCAATAGTGAATGCGTATTGGACACACACCTCGAAGTTTTGTCAAGTTTTACATCAAACACAACCGTTTAACTTATTTGGCACTCAGTTGATATAGATGAAAAAACCAGGAAGCTTGCTGCAAAGACGTTAGAAATTCCACAAACCTTCCATATTTGAAAAAAAAATTGGTCCTAAGGAGCCCTTTACTGGTGGTTCGCAATGAGGACAAACGCTGATTGTAGGTAATATGAATAAGAATTTGAACAGGTTTTACCAATTTTCAGCTATCCCAGTTCCGATAAATGCCCACATTTCATTCGTTTCTTGATTTTTTCACCAAACACGATGTCAGTAGCAAATTCGTAAAGAATAAGCTTGTTACTAAGTGGTAGGAAAGCAAAAGAGGAAACATACAGGGCACACGTAACACAGAGTGCTTTTAGTTAACAAAAAACCCATTGCTTATGTGATTTCGACCAATTTCTTTTCGTTTATCGCCTCATTCAGGCCTTTCGGGCTTTTACGTCAAAACCAAAGTGAAGCTCTCAGCGCTGTGCACAGGAAAGCTGACTGTTTTCGGACAGCAAGAATTGTGAGCTACTTCGTGAACGAAAAGCAGTTTTTGAAAGTAGCCGCTCGTTGAATTTTTGCAGTAGGGTTTGTGTTGCGGTTGATTTTGTGGTGAAGTTCATTTACATTCCATCTGGGTCCAGTACGGCATTAGCATGCGGAAATCTTGATCAAGTCCGAAATCTGCCTTGCAATCAGTAGTTCCGCGGTAAATGTTAGAGTTTCTTTCTAGGCTACTGTCTAGGCTGAACTGTAGACCGAACCAACGGAGCTGATCGACTGCTGTTGGTCGCGTCTGCTTTCTTAAACTTTTCACGCCCTTTGATTCACAACTCAACGTTGTTTTATAAAAGATGTTGGGCGACTCGAAAACAAACTTCCAGGGTCGTCTTCTCTTGTTTGCCTCCATGAAATTCTCTAACATTTCTTCCGGCCAGCAGTTATTCTGCACTACCATATCGGCCAAACGATGCAAACCAAATGAGGTTTGATGTGGCTGATATTCTAATATCCAGCCTCAGTCCCTTCTCTTCCTGAAGATCCGTGCACAGGAAAGACGCGCAGTCACCGGATATTTGTTTGCCTTGGCCTTTTGCCGAGAAAACTTGTGTAAGTTTCGCTTTGAGGTAAGCCTAAAGAAGTGGGAAGTTTTGCACATGCAAGTACGTTGTGTTTGATTCAGATAAATCACATCAACTTTTACCTACTATCTGATTGGGAACTTTTAACGCCCATAGTGTGGGTGGTATAATCACAAAGATAAAACTGTAAATGAACATATAGAAACGAAAAACATGCATTTGTCGTCTTTGGGATACACATCCCACAGAAAAGATCACACTCAACCAATCCCTTAATGGTGATAGCAAGGCAGAAGGGACAGATCACAGAATAGACACCTTCTAATGCACCCTCTGAGGCACTCTCTCGGGAGGACTGTTACTTCAGTTGCCGAAGCTAATGCACCTCAGAATGGAATATGAACAAGATATAATTCACGATAACCTATACCGAAGTTGGTAGAATAGTGTTAAAGAAAGTAACGTCCACTGGATGGTGATGTACTATTAGCTAGTTCAAAGGATGAACTTTTTCGGCAGCACCTGACAAACCTCTGCATAATATAAGGCGTGTGAAGGTGGGAAAACCTAGAACTAAAAGTTTGTTGGTGACTTTTTACTAACAAGGCAAAAGCTAGAATGAAAACTATTCCACCGATGCACTACTTGAGGCATGGTCCGTTGTTTAGGGGATTGTAGCCGTGCCTCTTCGCTTCATCGCCTCCAGGAAGAGCTCCGTGAACGGTAATGGTGAAATGTTGATTTTAATGGAAAGGATCGAATTTGAGTCCTATTTTTTAATTCAGTTTTACACAGCAATTACGACCGAGGTGTACAATTCTATTTCTTTTTATCGAGATATACAGTATACAATGAATCCCAGAAATCCTGTAAGATCTCTAAGAATGACTTGTGTAACCCTGAAAGCAAATTTATGGACGAAAAAACGCCTAGCTCCATACCTTTATTATAATATTATCATGCACTTGTTAGCACTATCAGGCTCAACAACAGACGTCCTCTTTTGCGTTCAGTGAACTTGAACATGATCACTCACTCCCGTGTTCGTTTGGAATGGTATTTACAAGCGTGGGCAAATGCACTACCATGTAACTCATTCACCAGTCTCACAAACTCACACCCTCGCAAACCGGACAGAACACAATCACTACGGTTTATGTGACAGTATTTGCAGAACATTCTCCGTTTCCCAGTGGTGTGTAAAAAATTTATCCAGGCATGTATTAGGAGGGATGATAATTAGGTGGTTTAACTGTATAATTACGACAGCGCTGTTGTGTGATAAATATCTACGATTAGATTTCATGCATTACAGTTACGAAACGACGACAACATCACACAAACTAAGGACGTTTTCAACGGGATGATTGTATTATGGAACTAAAGAGAAGGCTGAGACAGACTATGAAACACGCAAAGAAGAGCTTTCGGTTTGTTGACGGAAGCAAGCAAAATTACAGTCTATATAGAAAAACAAGATAAATCAGTTCAGACATGCGTGGTGATAACGCGCATACAGTCACTATACAACCCAGTCGTCGGCTGTTATCACTGCGTGTCGAAAAGGGCTTGAATAATGCGATATCACGGAAGTCGCTAATGGTATGGGTAGGCTGAAATAAGTCCAAGCCAACTAGTGTGAACAACTGATCATCCAAACACCGCACATCGACGCACGCATTTGTGTTAAAGGCTTTTGAATTCAGGTTATGAAGAAACCTTGCACAAAGTTTTATTTATAAGAGTGAAACAAATGTCCGCAATATCAATCTATCATTATTTGTCTCAAACCACGACAAAATTTCACCTTATTTTTCCTACCGTTGAACTCATTTTGCTACTCAAAGAGCATTGAAATCTTCACTTTATGGACACAATAAACCGTCCGGTGTGCGAATTATCAGAGATTTTCTCTTAGGGTTTGCAAATTCAAGCTTATGAATCTGAGAGCAAAAACACTGAACATTTCGTTCACAGATAAAAGAAGGCACCGAGTGCGACCAGCGTACATTTGAAGTATCTCGTGTTTAGACTCATATGTATTTTGAGATTACTGGGACTAGAGACTTAATGGAATTCGTCGGAGTCAAAGGCATATTGATACTGATACTGATATTGATATTGTTCTGCATACTGTGTAGCACTGCAGTAAGATCACATTTCAAAGAGGTTCAATGAAACATCGTTTGATTTGATACAATCAGTATCGGACAAGTGCTCAAACTGGACAGAGGCCCCACTACGGGGTCGCCCTGACTTAAACTCATCCGATGGGTGAAGCTAATAAAAAAAACCTCTGAATTAACTTAAACTAAATTTAAAATGAAAATCACCGAATATTCTCACAGTATCACCAGTCTATAAGTGGAAAAATAGTTTCACAAGACGAATGGAACTCCCATATAGGAAGTCGCCACCGAAGGAGCTAGTCAACAAGTTACCACATGATATGGTTTCCCTGATGGAAGGATGAGTGGAGCTATATTTTGTCTTGATGCAAATTAATCACACTGGTAGTCAACCGCTGGTGACCGGACGTTTAAGTGTCTAACCTACTAGTCGGGAGGTCGTAACTTTGAGACTCTCTGGAGTTTCTGGAGTTTCGTAAGATACACACTGCTGACGATTTCCAGTAAGGATGAAGCCGATGTACTGTGCTTCTAGGGCTTTCAGCATAAATTAGCTCTACTTTGTGGGTGGAAGCTTAATTGAAAATTGTCAAACCTGTCCACACTCTACCATCAAACAATAATTAGCCCGAAAATCCCCTTTCAGTTTAGTCTGGTATGGTGCTAACTTTGTTCTTTATTTGTACACAGGTCGTTGCTGTGGCTTGCTAATTATTTGCATTCACATCCTGAACCCCCAAAATCGATTACATATTGGCAGTTATCGAACCAGATAGAATTTTATACACATCACCATCATTAGAACGGCGTACTGTATGATTACTCCAGTTAGTTTATACCAAGAGAGAAACCCAAATTCAAGTTATTGGAATTCCGAAACGGCGATACTTGTTGGCTACACTGGGAGTTGGATTCCGATCGTTTGGAATTCGAGACAAGTGTTTTATATCTACCTGAAAAGCGCAAACCGACTAAAGTTGTCCCTTATTGTTAATTTGGTATACTCACATACAAATTGTCAATCGGCTTTACAAGCTGAGTCACCAGTTGCTCATTTTAACACCAGTCTCTTGTGTGCCTTTCTAAAACCATACTCTTTAAAACAGGAACAGAAATAAACCGGATCTGCTCCGTGCACGCCATAAAACTTTCCATGTAGTCCATAAATACGGCACGTAGATGTACTAGGTAGGTCGTAACACCATTACCAATATTACCCTCGCTTACCAGCCAGGACGTCAGCGACTACTACTATGCATTGCAAACGCTTGAGAACAAATCTGACCAGTTACATCTAGTCGTCGTCAGATCAGCCCAAACAGTTCGGATGTAGGAATCCTTCTGAGAACATTCTTGAAGTGGTTTGTTTTAGAAAATTTCGTTGTGCGCTACAAAGTGGAGGAGCCCGCGGATAAAACCGATGCCTTGGTGTGAGAGAACCAGCCCTGTTGCTCAGTGTTATTCCATATTGTAAAGAGTCTACCGATTTACGCGGATTTGGATGTGCCATAAGGTGTGAGCCCCATTGAAGTGGTAACGGTAGGCAAAATCGTAGACACAATTCTCCAGTTTAGAGGTGGTAGTACAGGTCAGCCAAGTGTGTACTTTTGTCATTACTGTAATGCGCTTGTCTCGCGAAAACTTGTTGAGAGCGATCAGGTGACCTGTGCAACTTGAGGATACACAAACGACCGCTTAAACGGAAAAAGCTTGATGGAATGTTAGAAGTTACTGGATACTCTATTAGCCTACGTTACCTACAGTTTCCCTAGAGACCCTAAGGACATTTTGCGAATCGATGAATTTCGGAAGTGCAATTTCGACAAGCAGTTTTGATAATGCTCTTCAAGCACATTTCATCTGATTCTTGCTACAAACGCAGCGCTTGTTGTGGTTAAATCCCTTTCCACTTATTGGTTGTCACACTAAACACTTGGTTGATCGTATTCATGAGGTTAAACCTCAGATAACAAATTCAGGTACGACAAGTACTTATAGGAGCCTCAGGTATTCGCAGGAAATAAAGACATGGTGGTTGGTGCTACAAAGTTCTGTCCTTAGTGTAGCCCATCAGAAGAAGGCTACACAGTTGGCGGTGTGCAGTTTGGGTTGGCTGTTTTGCGAGTGACCGCAGCACCAGTGTAGATGCAACCTGGGGAAAGTGCAACCCGCACAGGAATGCAGAGCACTCGGTTCTTAATGGGAAAAAGTAACGGACTGTCCAGACGGATCCTGCTCAGTGAGTCGGCCTGTAAAAGTTCAGATATGCAATATTATTGTTACCTAGAGAATCCCCATATAATAAAACAAGTGAAAGTGTTATAACAGCAAAGCTTGAGGTGACCTTTTTTGAACGTCAGAAGAAATACTGAAGCAATCGCTTCTGTGGCCAACTTTCTATGCAAACGACCGGACAGGAAGTTCGACCTGGCCAATTTAACTACCTTTTCCTCACAGCAGAAAATGTTGGATGAAACAGTGAACACTCGCGGTTTCGATACACTGAACATTTTCAGTTGCTTCTTGCTGACGAAAAGGTGTGTAGATACATTCTAAATAAACATGTAATAGGTCGTTTGCAAGCCTGAGCGAAACATATCCGGAGACACTCCCTCACTTCAGTCTTCATTCAAGGCGTTCTCAAACTGACACCACATTCTAAACACAAGTTGCTAACATCGGTGGTTCTCAACTTACCTTCTGCGCACATTCTTCAGTAAATAAAGAAAGGATGCTTTCCCACTTCTGCAACTGCCGTCCACCGGAAAAAACCACTCAAAAGAACTGGATGATTCTCACTACTGTTTTACAAAGGCAATCGATAAGCAGAATGGGTTTCAAGATGAACGTTAGTTCTCCACCTACTTCTGTGCCTGAAGTAGTAGTATTTGAAAGGGTTCAATACCTGGAATTTTCAATCATTATGTGAGTCTATTTCATCGTTTTCTTCCGGGGTAAAATAAAAAGACAATCTACAGAGGCACACTGGTACAACTGTCGGCGGTACAAGGATGCCGGCCACTGAAACTTTGTGACAGAGGGTGTAAAACGAGGATTAGAGTTCCCCGTGTTGCTGTTCAAGACTGAATTTATCATGGAAGACTGACACGAACAAAATCAATCAGAGCATGATGAAAATGGCGTGACACTTATCATTCGTGTGCCATTTTATATTAACAATGTTGTTGTTGCCCCACTGGCTCCCGGTGACGGAAAGTATGTATGCCATCAAAACTTCCGAACCCAAAAAAAGAACTCCGTCTGCAAAAAAACATTCATTTGCATACCATTTTGTTTTTAAAGGGAGACTCACCTGGAACCCAACTGAATCTCTCGTTCCTGACGTTTTTAAGCAAATGAGTGTGTTGCATCAGGCCGCGTTACGTTTCAGGTGGTTCAACATTCGAGATATCGCATACATTGTATTGACGTAACGCACCATTCATAAGGTTGCTGAAACTCCTTTAAAAGCCCCAGAACCGGTTTCATTCTTCTTGGGACTCATCCGGTAGGCGCAGTCCACGAGTTTCCATCAACCTTATATTCTACTTGAATTCAAATTACATCATAAACGAGGGATTCAGCTGGCTTCCAGGTGAGTCTCCTGTCGAAACCAAATTGGTATGTAAATGAGTGCATTTGGCTAATTTCGTGCAAATAGGGCTCAGATGGAGCACAGGAAAACTCAGGGACTTCGCCTACCTGATGAGCCCCAAAAAGTGCAAAACCGCTTGGAAGCTGTCGAAGAACATGCAGCAACCTTATGAATATTGCATCACGAAATCCATTTATATTTTTTAATTCACTAGAATTACTGTCATTGAAGAGTGCTTTCATCGGGTCATCTTCAGCAGCACGAACGACACATCATCCACGGATGCTTTGCTACCGTGCAATTATTATTTACTGGAGGGCTTTTTTATGAAGAAAAGTATAATGTTGGATGAGGAGGGAGCCTAGTGAAAGCTTATCATAATTATTCCGAAGTTTCTACACCCCTAGACACTCATCCAGGCAATCAATGTAGTAGCTAACCAAAAGTAATCATCAACATTGTTTAGTAGTTATATTTTGCGGCTCTCCAATTAGGTAAAAAGCTCGGGGATCACGGGGATCCCATCCTGGAAGGCAAGTCGCACAGAGAGTACCTACACCCTTCGTACTCACATGCATACCCCCTTGTCAGATCAAAGTTTGACCATCGGTCTGAGGACGTCACTCTGAACTGGGCACAGAAAACGGCATCCTATTCGGGAAACGATGATTTCAGCACATAATATACGACCAAACAGCCACATCTTTTATTGTTGGACACATTTTTCCATTGAAGTCCTAGAACTTTAAGTGGTCTGTTCAGTGGCTGCATGTCCAGGAAGACGACCTCACAGTTAGTGGTGACAAAGCGCGGTTCATCCAAAAAACACCTGTTCATTCTTTCCCCTTCAAAGACAGAAACGACGGCGTCCGCATATACCAGATCGACATAATTTTCGTCAGCAACTAGTTGGACCTCGCAGTTTTGCATACTTTCTAGTCTTATCTTGTGGATTACGAAACTGAATATGAATGGCGATAGCATCAGACGCCACTTTTTATGCAGAGGCCTTTGAAGAGCCCCTTGTATATTCCCACATTCTCAGAAGTTTGAAAATACAATCAACACACTGAAATGAAAACAATTCTAGGGCGTTCCTTGCTGGAGAAACGTATCAAGGAAAACGGCCGGGTCACCTGTTTAGGGATCCTTGGAGATCCAGGAATACCAAGACTGTGAGTCTCTTCTACACATAACGTTGTTCTAGCATCTAACGAAGTGTGAAGGTGTGGTTAGATTGATCCTGACTAGGCTAATGTCCCGCTTGCTACTCTTTAGTCGCTGCTTCCTGGGCCAGCCTAAGGCGTCGAAGGATAGGTGATGCCAAGAGTCTTGTTACAACTGGAGCCAAACTAGTCTGTCTGCAACTAACGCATTCCCTATGGATCCTTTTTTCAAAACAAGTCAACTGAATTGGTCTTTGGGAATTCCCGACCTTCATCTATTTCGCCCCCTTAACCCGCATAAGTATGCAGAAAGTTATGGTTGTGATTATCCTCGCTGTCCTGTATCCTTTAGATAAGTGTTTCTGAAGATCCTCTCGATTTTCAAGGCTTCTATTACTATATTTGTAAGTTACTTAGTATCACTTCCTGGTTTTTCTTAATTTATTCTGTATCACATTCTGTTATCTCTACATGCTGAACAGAAGTATACTCTTTTAACTTTAAAGCGAGGCCGTATGCTTTGTCAATCTACTTCGATATTTTTGCGGTGAACTTACATTCTGACTCATCTAATACAACGCTTGCTGCACTCATCTCTTTATGGTTGGCTGTCATACGATACACATTTGCTCGTCAACGTTGGCTGGATCTTTAGACACTTACACAACTGGTTTTTCACCAGTCAGATGCGCTACTGCGAGTGAGTTATTGAAGCTGGTGTCATTCCAGAACAGTATAATCAGCGGATGAACTCACAGAGGCCTGTTAACTTCCATCATTCGGCTCAAGCATATCATAGTGACAACTGACACTGTATTGAACAGAGAGGCCCTCGTGTCACACGTCAATTCCATTTCGTACCGTGCTTCACACCAAGGCAATGTACACTCATGTTCGCTAGGGGATGCTCAAAGATGAGCGTGCGGTACAGATGCATGATATGCAGTATCCCGATGTTGGCATTTAGAGCAAACTAAACTTCCTATCGGCGGTCCGACACTGATATAGCATTTTATGCTGTCCATTTTGACACTATATCTAGAAAGGCGGCGTCTCAAAAAGCTATATGCCTACATATATGCCCTTTCTGATAGTGATTGTGTCCAGTGCTAGGGTTTTCGGTGGTCTAAAAGCAAAATAACTATATCATTCACCAATCTGAACTTGGTTTCTGTATTACCGTTTTGATCTTCCTCGGCCATAGGTTTCCTACTGCCTAAAGAACACATAATGCTGTGAATCGATGGGCATTCGATTCTTTTTCCTAGAACCTTCTGCGAAACTCTTGTATCCATTCTTCCATAAGAGAATATAGATGGCATATTCTCCTATTCCGTGGCTTTCAGTGTTCAAAGTAAATGTCAGTGACAACTAAGAGTTTCGATCAAAGAATTCAGACTGAGAAACACTGGTATAAATATTCCATTGAGATCCTGTCCTTTAAGTAAAGTGAGTCGGTACTGAAAAGCCGAGGTCGCGGGTTTAAATTGCTTTAGCAATTCATGAGATGCGTATTGCTGCCAATTTTCAAAAAAATCTAAACAACTGTAGAGTGCTCCTCTAATACCTCGGAAGAAGCACGTACACAGTTAAGCACAAATCAATCAGCTTTTTAATTCAGTTGTCTCATGAACACTAAGTGAACCACAACCACAGTTTTCTTATAACTACCCGAGAACCCATTAGCGGCTTCGCCTTTCTGCTTTAGGCTCATGAGATGGTCAAAGTTTTCAAGTCTATCCCTCCCTTGTGTTCTACCTGAACCCAAATTGGACAGAATTTGCCAAATACTCTCATTTGTGCACCAAGTTGGATTTAACAGGGGACCCAACTGTATCCAACCGGATCTCTCATTTATCATGGATGCTTCATTTCAGTTGAATGTCCTGCACCAGGCTGCCTCCTTTTTTTAGTTCGTACCATACTCAAGATATGGTAATATACTGTCTAAACGTGACACACTCATAAATTTGGCAAAAAACTCTTTGACGGCCACTGACGGGCTTCACCCTTCCCAGGGTTCATCAGGTTGGCGCAGCCCCCACTTTTCCTCAACCGTATGTTCTACTTAAACCTAATGTGGACAGATTTCGGGCCTACCTGAAGAGAACCTGCAACTACCACAGTAATTATCCTTCCAAGTATTAGTATCTAAAAGGATGTGCGATTAAATCTTACTATCTCACTATTCTTCTCCATAGGTGATGTGTAGAAACCGTTGGAAATCAAGCAACCTTCATCAGTCGACAGAGGAACAAACTAACCTCGGCAGTAAAGTGTCTTTCGTTAGCAGTTTCGCGAACCTAAACGCATTTCAAATCTCACTCTCTCGGATTTTTGCTTCTTCATTTTCTTTGCCATATGTCACTTTTATATCCTGTGGATTTGAGTGGCAAATGTTCACATTACTACTACCCCTATATTTCAAGCTCATGCGATTTTGCTTCAAAGCCACTTAAAATTCTTACTCCCAATCCCCGCCCGTTTTAACAGGGTTTAAGCAAACAGGTAACCCGCTTATCAGCTAATGACCCTCTGAGCAAGACAAACAAGGGATTAACAATATTCACATAGCTTTGAGGGTGTAGGCGTATAACTTGGGCAGATGTTCTGCACTTGACAAAATAAACCATAAGTTAAGGGGAAAAGAATATCTTACTGGTCTGAATTGGAAGGGTCGGACCCAATAGTGATCCATTGCAAATTAGGCCTACATACTTGGTGGACTATTCGATGTTAGTTAACGATAATTTTGCTTCAGAAATGCAGCGGCATTTGTGCTCCAATCGTACGTATAGTATCTCCGTATGACCATATAAGGTGTACAACCAATGAAAAGACTTTTGGTCTTTACCCTATACTACTGGATGCATATTTTAAGGCGTGGGCTATTTAACTTTTCCATAAACATGTGTGGTGATGCTTAAATGTACTGGCGGGAACCTCATACTTTCCATTACATTTGAAAATTGCCTAGTATCCAGCCAAGAAAAATAGGGCGTAATTAAATGTTTCATAAACGTTTGAACATGGAAGAAAGATGAATACAAGCATGATGTGACCGAAAATTCCCCGCCTTTAACTGAGAGAATAGTTGAGCCAAATTCAACCTCAAAATTTGAAATACAGTGCACAGAAATGTGTCCTCAAGCGGTAAACGGGGTTTCAAATTCCCTTAGCAAGTTGTCAGTCAGTTTCGCAGGATAGTGTATTCTGTAACTGTTTTGCAAATAAGCCATTTAAGTGGGGATATATTTTATAAAATTTTCAAAAGGCGGCCTTAAGTCATAAACTTTCCAGTTGGTCAGTTTGTCCACTACAAGCGTGATTCTCATCATTAAATTCTTTTATTCATTTATGTACTTAAACAATCAACGAAATGGATGCGTGGACAAGCTGAAATGTAGAAGCAAACGCCAAGGCCGTTCATTATCGACGGCATTATAATTATGCTGAATTTGGTGATATTCCTTTTCAACTTTTTTTGCAAAAGTTCCCAGCTTCAATGATGTGCAGCCCGTGTGGCCTAATCTGCTGTGATATTTTTAAATAAAATGGAAGAAATGGGATTCTGTGGAAGTCCGAACTTCAACTTACAGTATACACTGAGTTCTTTAGTAAAGAACGCCTGAATGGTGACATTTTCACAATCCAATCACAGCCATTCTGCTGACGAGAAGACTCACCCCAAGAGCACTCATGTGCGGTTGATCATTAACGACAGTGCCACTATTTGATGGACGGTCATCAAAGTACGTGGATGGGTTCAGGTTGCCGAGGAGCTGGTGCATTATACTATTTTGACAGGATCGCGCGATAAAGGACCAAAGAATACTTGACAATCCAGCCTCATACCGGTCAATTTCTAAAACACTCTCCTTTTGATCCGTTTGAAAGGCATAAATAGATGATGTAGGTGTTTTTTCACTGCGTACGTAACCAGTCGGACAGCTGAGCAAAATCAATTCATTTGCGTCGACTGTGGTAAGCGTAACGAGACGTCACAAAATTTCTGCGCGTAAGGTGTTGGCTTACACTGTGCACTCAGTAGAGCCCGACTTATGCAAATGATTGGGCTTTGCCCATCAACCTGCGTGTCTGCTGATCGCTGTAGTTCTATTGCATTTCCACTGTTACATTAGGAAATGCGACTATGAAGGTGTGTGGAATGATTCGAACTCGCAATCCACTTTCCTTAGGTCGGTGCTGGTGATACTTTAACAGGTACTCGGTTTCCCGCTGTGGCACTGCTTGCGCTAAAGAACACTGTTTGCACATCTGCTGCAAGGTAAAGGGGAAATTCAGAGTTTATTGCATTGGTTTTTGTCCTGGTGTTTCGTTTTGATCCCATGTGTTGGGGCGGAGCTACCGCTGACTGAACATGTATGTACAGAGATAATCAGTTTATGTTCTCTTTACACATGGTAGATAAGTGCATTAATCTGATCAAAACTGTGATCAAAATTATAAGATTATGAGCGAAATTGCTTGACGGTGATAAGCTGACGATTTTAGCTTGGTCACAGCTTTCTAATTTTGCCCTTACCATTACTACGGGAAGTAAATTTGAGGTGCTAAAAAATGTAACCTAATAAATATTGTCAAATTTTCAGTGGGTTAGACATCACGAACGAAAAGTTTCTTTGCTACTTTTCCACAGCTTCATAAAACACGTAGATTTGGTGCCTGAAGACTGGACAATAATGGAATTAGCCACTGAGGATATTTCTGGTATTCTAACCACCTGTCGGACAGAGTTGAAATTATATTTCCGAAAACTTGATAGATCGGCTGGTTTTAAGCATCCGTTTGCTAACATGCAATGCACAATAAAGCATCTGACACTGAACAAAAATTGACAGTTCACTGTGCATAAAGGGTTTCTAGGCGAAAACGTTTCTATTCGTCAGAAATAACTATATACTTTGGTTCACTTTTTTTCGGTTGCACATCGGCACTCCACTGCGGGGAGAATATGCACAACTGATCACCCGCATATGCTACTAATACTCCAGAATATGACCGTCCATCCAAAATGAACATTGTGGAATATCCACGAGTATTCAAAAGTGAAAAAAATGAATTCATTATTACCTCCGCAAAAACCTGTTAGGATTTCTCCGGCGTATTTATCCGGCACTCATGTCCGTGGTGGAAGTATCAATAAAGGGTGTTCTGTCTCCAGAACTCCAGTAAACTTCACAAGTCATGTGGGAAACCAAAAACACTTCTGTGGATCTGGTTGCTATTTCTCGTGACAGCTTTTTGAACAAATCCTGATTCACTCACCTAGTTATGCTACACTTCGCTGGCGCCATGGCAACAGACGGAAATCTGTTCTGTTACCCCTATCCTAACGTAAGGAGGCTGCATGCCCCAAGTGTTGGCCTGGTCCACTGCATAAAAACATTTGCCACAGTGTTTTGCTTTCCTGCCACTCATGTGCCGAAAAATGTCATGGCTGAATTACGAGCGAAGCGCCGTGAGGACCTCCCTATTTAACTCCGTCCTCAGCTTATTGCGTCTGAATTTGCTTTTCTTGAAGTGAATATATCACATGTCAGAGACACGACATCAGTAGAAGTGGAAACGTTTAAGTTTATAGAGCAGGAAAGAAACGAATTAGTAAAGACCAGTGATTGGAAGCCGGTGAATTAGTTCAGTGATAAGGAGTAAATGCAGGATATAAAATGGAGCTTTGTGATACAGGAATGTTCGCTAGATGAAATGGGTATCTCCTCAAAAACTAGTTACAGATCAGTCAAAACCTATGTGACTAGTTTACTAAAAGCGATTGACTGTCATTGACAGCCACCAGAAAATCCGCTCGGTTTGTGGTTCCCGAGATAGGCGTGGTTCCGGAATTCGAACCGTCACTTAAATTAAAATTAACTGGGAATTCATGTAAATAGCCCGTTTACGTCGTTTTTATATAAGGACGGGTTGTAAATATGATCAATGGTGAAGCCACGAAGTGCACTCACTTGTACATCTATTTGGTCTGGGAACAGCGAAGTGAATCCCAACTGAATCTCTCGTTTTGTAATATTCTTTAACTGAATTTGCTACACAAAGATCGACTGATGCTTAGTGCGGTACGATATTCGAGATATTGCAAGGTGCAACGTAAACAATGCTTCAAAGCAAACAGTGCAAAGGATAAACGTTCCGTCAAAGGCGATTGATGGCAGGCACTAGTTTTTCGTTTTTGGCTACCACTGAGCCTACAACAACACGCTTAATGTATAGTCTATATATCCATAACTCCTGGAAATATTATACATGTTATGCAGTGACTGGAATGTCCCGCACACCTGTAACAATGCGGTTTGTTTTTTCAGGTGCTACGGCACGTTATTCTATAACGCATTAGATACTAACCCAGCTGCAAAAGCATTTCGCATTTTTTCCATTTTACTACCTGATGAATGTCGGGATAAATACATTCTCACACCTGCTAGGAGTATTTTGTATCAAAATTTTCCAACCTCCCTCCCCGCGTCGATGCTTTTTTTTACACTATTTCTGAAGAATGGTCCAACGCACAAACGTTCCTAAGTGTGTTCCCCCAACAAGTTACGCATTCATGATTATGGTTTGACACAGAACACGAGGCCAATGCTAATCATCTAATAAGGAAAAATTGGTTACAACAAGCAGCGTGTTAAGACAGAACTGTATTCAAATAACTGCTGTGTTTATCCGCTTATTCTGTATACTTTTGGTAATCACAGCTGTTAGCGAGGCTTTCCATTTTGTGACAATATTGTCGTGCCGCTGACTCAAGATTCCCGTGATTAGTGAAAATTCTCTCTTTGGCGCAATTTTCGTTGCTGAGCCTATAGAATCATATCGTATCATGATGGTCTTCTTCAACTCCGATCAAGAACAACCTAGAGGAAAGTTAAGTGAATCATCATTTTTGAACTGTGGTACTATTAACTGACAGGCAAGCAGCCATTTCATTTCCAGGATAACCTTGAATTCGGGAAAAGGACGTAACCAAATGTACACCACCGAGGATGACTCAGCCACATTGACCCTTGCGCCGTGGTTGAAAGTGGGCCATTTAATTCCCCAATCTCCAGCTCTTATCCTAAGAATCATAGGACACAAGTGTAGCTTGATTACTTACAAAGTAACCTGAACCCCAACACCACCTCCAACGTGTTCGGACAGTAAACCACGCCGGATCTCAAAAACTCATCCGACCAAAGCCAGATTGAATTCAGTCAAACGACAATAATGTATCAATCGAATAAGGTCCGCGCTATCCAATGAAGCATATTAAGCTTGACAGGATGTAATTAGAATGAGAAACTTATGTGTGCACAATCGCAAACTGTGTTTGTCTTTAGATTGTTGTATCTTTCATGGGAAACACGCACGCACTTTCAGGCAGGCATTGAACAGCACGATAGAAGGGATAATACTAGCGGTAATCGAAGACTGTTCAATTCCCACACCACAACTTTCCGTCCAGACGTCATATGTACTCACGTATTCACCCTATACGTGCACACACACACAACGCATCAGTAGTGCTTATCATTGTGTGGAGACATCAGAGCTGCGTCAAAATCGTTCATATAACAAGGGGTTCAGATAAACCAAAAGCGGATTCGTTGTTCGGTCGATGGCTTGTCATATGCATAATTATTAACGTTGCTTGCAACCGAACATATGTACGTCCCATTAAATTGTCTACCCATTTTCAAACCAAACTCAATGTCGGAGACACAAGCAAACCATACACTGAGCCCACGCATTTACACACTCAATGTTGAATTGTCTTCCTCCCTCTTTCCGGTCCACCCGCTGGCCGGTGCGTCTACCCACCTACCCATTCGCCTATCCGTCCGTCTGAACAGCAAAATCCCTACTGGGACAGTAAGACACACTAAGCCTCAATTGTTACAATCCTTTCCAGTGTTTTTCACTCCCTCACTTTTCATGTTGGTAGTTGCCTAAGTTCGGTTTTACGGGCACCCCTCCCGTTCAAAAGCCACATCATTGTACGTACAACAACAGCTGCGGCTGTTGTTCCATACTTGAAGTGAGGCTCAATTACGTGGAACATAAATCTTGCCTAATTTAACTTGTCAAAACAGTTTGAGACGGTGAGTGTTGGACGTTGCCACTACGTGTATGAAATTTTGTGAGCTAACCACCACTAGCGAGCAGCATCACATTGTTTTGTCGTTGAGATATGGTGGGTAAATTTTGATTTAGCTTTCAGGTGTCTAGCCAGTGCGAGATAAAATGTAATTATAATGCAGCATGCCGTTACTCAGTTTCAGTGTGAAGTGAAGAACGACACGAATGGCAGCTGAATCTTGGCTAGATATATCGTTTGTAATGTTTCGCATAACGACCGCCTCATGTTATATTTGGAACGACATTCAAAGTATCGAAACAAATTCCTTAATACAACATGGGCATAAAGCTTGAGAAAGCAGCCCCGTTACTGACTTCATCCCTCCTAATTTTCATCGAGTAAATCTAGTTCGAGAATTATCATCTTTTTTTGAACAACATAGTGAACGTATTATGAGTGAGATTCAACTGAGATTGGACTGCGTCTGCCGCTAATTTGTGGATGAATATTAGGGATTTTTGAAGTTAACTGTGGGTAAAAACATACAACCGGTATACAAGAAATTTTGCACAGACATGTTCATGCTACCAAACAAATCGATAGAAACAGTTGTACAGAAAACCGACAATTCCACAAACTTGTATGCTTGTGTTTGCCAGATTCGTGCACTGCTAATGTATCAAGTTTGTGAAGAGTCCTTAAGATGGAACACAATCTCCTATCCGTGAGGGCTTTTGCCTTTGGGAGAAGGTTAGACGGCAGCCGGTCCGGAAACCCTTTGTGCTTGAGAAAGAACTCAGTTATCAGTTTTACTTTTCACTCACAGTTATCCGAGTAAGATAACAGTGTTCAATTTAACCAAAACTTAAAATTGGTGCATCAGAATAGTGATCCAAATTAGCAGTCAGCAGCTTGTGTCGGTTGGATAATCATAAATGACTTTCCTTAGGGTCATTAATTTACCTGTGAGCTAAGTTGCATCTAAGTTGAAAACACTCAACAACCAGAATTGAATAGCACCTCTAGAAGACTGTTGAAAGTTTTGATGGTACCCCACATAAAAAAGTAATCTTGGACGCTGGCTTATTTTATTTTTCGGCTTCATTTTTTTCATTATGAGAAATAATACCCTATTCATGACCACACCATAGATAAATAAAGTCACTTGAAAACATGCTTTAGACGGTGCACTGACCCTCACAACAACAATGGTTTTCCGGTGCGAAAGGTGGTCGATCTGTACCGGTTGTTCGTAAGTGACACTTTAATGTTCCTTTAGACTGAGGCAAATCAGTCATTTCGATATGACAATACAAACGTGTTTCCATAAGGGATCATCCCCGTGCCGCGAAATCACTTCCTGAAGACTGTAAGTTTCTCGCTTTGACATTCATGTGGTCTGTCCTGATCCTGTCCAGAAAGCAGCGTCCCAAACCAATAAGATTATGTCTGCCCAGAAAAGTGTCTGTGAAGAAGTGAGATTATGTTTGTTTGCTGATAGAAGACACCCACTGCCATATTTAATTCTTTGTCAAATACAATAGCGACACATTTTCCCTGGTTTTCCGGTGCAGTATGAACTCTGTTCAACATCAAAATAATTTCCATTATATATGTTTACATATCGCAAGTTCTGTAATAATATCCAATGAGGTATTTTGAAAAGCGGCATTATTCTGTCATGACGGAACATTAGTTCTGCTAGTGAATATCATTATCCATCTAAAGGGATGTTTCAATGGCACACTTAGCACCATCTATCATGTGTGCCGAATTTTTTTTACATCTACCCACACCCCTATTGCTCATGCACTATGCATTTGATAGCACACCAGAAAATAAACGTGAGGATTACAACTAGATTTTTCCAAATGAATCTGCTGGACAGCGAAGAACCCTGGTGTGATAAAGGCTATCTCAGCTTTTGACCACAAAATTCCTCATATGCGGCTTTCCTGGAATTGTCCTTTTAACCTTGTGACATGAGGTATTCTCACCCGTCAAACGGAAAATAAAGCCACGTTCAACTTTGAAGCTACGGTTTCGTCAATGGCGTTTGACTAACTACGACATTGTGCAGCCCCCGAACACACCTAGTAGTCAGTCAAGATGGTTCAAATATCTCTTCCATCCATCCCATGTACAAGAGGGTTGGTACTCGGTCTTTTGTTAATGTCTTGTTTGTAAATGTCCAAAATACAGAAACACTCACTAAGTTGGCATCACGTTCCACGCGGAAATACGCCCAGCGGCTCGACAGTTGTTGTTTAATGTTGACGCCTTCAAGTAAGTGGTAAACTTGAGCAAACCATTCTGAATAGCACTCACACAGGCCTTCCTTTCGCCCAAAAAATATATTAAAAATGCTGGAAATCCTGTCCCTAACTTTGGATTAGCATCCTTCCTATTGTGGAAAGTAGCGGTTCTGTATTACCACTGAGAACTTAATGTGGCCCAACTTATCTGAAAAGCTCCATTGTGAAGTAGAAATTTTAACAATACTCTAAAATATGAGCTCTGGTTTTCCTGTTTCAAAATGACGGTGAATTCGGCCTGAGAATTCCGCCTTCACCTTTTCCCCTCTGTTTCTCAACCAGTTATTAAGGCTTCATCAGCCAGCCGCACTTCCCTAAAATTCCTTGCCACGCAACACCACCATAAGACATTGGATAAATTCCATGACATTTGGACTGCACGTCCTCACTATACTCCATATCGGCTTTTCCTCTCAGCCTGTGTCATTAATCAGACAAACTTCTGTGTGCATGGTGTCGACGGAAGTTTGTGAGATTTCTGAGCAAAAACATCGTATGATTGTTGAAGACATTAGGACAGGGGGAAATGAAGAAAAATTAAATCCCACTATTTTCGTGGCATAATGCCTAGCTAGAAGCACACATACAAACATATATTACGGATGAAACACGCAACCCGGCCGATTCGGTCTACCGGAAAGCTAAATCCCCTAGTGACATTCATGAACCGTTGATTGCAGACACTGTCAAGTCATCGGAAATTGTCACCAGAATATTGCGTGCTTGTTTATGGACTAATTCATAAATAACAGAACAAGAAGCTTGAATTATCCATTGTGTTGTTATTTTAGTTCGACGTAGCAAATTCAGCAATTCCTGTTGCCACACGAAACTCAAAAGTTTTCAGATAGTCTTTGTTGCTCTTCGAGTTCTTCGCTGAAAGAGTAAAAAAGGATACGCAATCAAAAGTCAGATGGTTTCATGAAAAAACCTCGTTTGAAGCGGTTTCTAGGCGAATAGTACAGCCGTCAATCTCGTAGTTCCATAATATTAACCAAGAAATCAAAATAAAATGGCTTCGCGGGGAATACTTTTATAGTGAATATCGCTGATTAAGTTTCGGAAAGGTGCTGCCTATCAACAGTGCACATTTGCCACAATGCAAGCAAATTGTGCCAAGGCGGAAAATGCTATAATGCACCAAGGGTTGACGCCTAAGTAGGCTACAGATAGCGGGGTTATCGGGCAAATATACAAAATACAAGTTAAAGTTGCCCAGCGGCATAACAATGGTCATTGCTATTAGCGATGTAAAATAAAATTCTGTGGTCGTTCGTTCACTTCTCTATGACTCTGGCTTATTGAAGCGATTTGACAATTAAACTACAGTAACAATAGAAGACAACGGTATGCAGCGTGTTACCATGCCACCCGGGTGGAGCTGAGTATTCTGCCGGTATTAGGGTATCTGAATTTCGTGGCATAGAGGCTGATTAGTAAAGGGAGTATGTTCGCTGTCCGACTTTTTCATGTTTGTCCAAGAGGAGTGGGAAATGTTTAGCTGTATGTAGACGTCGGCAGCAGTAGGTTTTGTGGACCAGAAGGGCGATAATTTCACAGAAAGATTTTAGGATTGAATAGATTTAAAAAGCAGAGAAATAGTGACGGCTACTAGTTTGCCTTCATTCTTAAATTCAGGTCGTGTTTGTCACTTTTACTAAAGAGGTTCAGCTGGACATAAAGTGCTTGTGATATGGTAGAATCTCATGAGTACATGTTGCTATTTTTTACATTTTCGAAGTCATATTGGATGCTGCATTAAGCTATTGTGTGATGGCAAATTGCTTGGGGTTCAGAATTATATCAAATGATGAGGGTGTACTAAAAGTATATATATACAACCTACCTCCTCCTGGTGGTCTTTTGATTCCACCGACAGCAAGATCTAGAAAAAATTAGGGACATGTTAAATTTCAAAAAAACTAGACCCAACCAATTGCAAACCAATTGGTTTCCATAGTTTTGAGACTCAGCGTGAAGTGACGTCCCTGAAAACTAATACCAAGTATGTAAGTTAAGTTTGTAGGTACACTCTCCTCAGTGATTCATATATATCGGAACAAAGTTATTTTTACGGTTCAAATCTCATACTCATTATAAAGACGTATTTCAGTACCTTTTTCAACCAGTACATTTTCTGATCATCTCAAAAGTCTAAATTAAAACTAACTTTCAGTTTTTCAGGTCGAATTTCTGTTTTAATTAAATCAAGAAAGTTGATCCGATTTGTGGTTTCTCCCGTTTTATCGTGGTCCAGAGAGTGGGTCTAGTTTTGAATTAGAGTATCTTTAATCCTATTGGTCCGTGAGAGACTACAGTGTTTGAGACTATATTGAACAGTGGATTGTAGGGATCCTGCGCAAGTGTTGCAGTTGAAGTTCTGGTTTCGCTGCCATACTCCAGTGAAGATAGTACAACAGGTATATTGACGCGATGCTTTCGGGGGAGCAAAGGTACAGAAGAAGGGGATATCCAGTAATCATTTATCTTAAAGCAGAGTGCTTATGCACAGCCATGAGCCGATGAATGGGTCAGAGAACTACGCAAGCCAGTTTAGGAAGGAGTAACAATCAGATTATCCTATCTCACAAAAGAGGAGGAAAATTGTTTCACGTCTAAAAGAAGAGATGGATGGGACACATTAACACAGGCCGCCTTAGGATAGCTGGTCAACAAAGAGGGAAATACGGTAGGTAGGTTTTATTCTACACGCAACAAAGCGTAATTTTTAGCACAAATTACCACCTCGGCTTAGCAAAATTTGGGCAGTATACCATTTGCTCCAGTATTTTAAACAATCAGTATTTTCAGCGTCTTGTTGAAAGCCTTGGGTTTATGCTGGTGTCTGCAGGTGGATGCTCCTTTGCGTTCACTGGAGCACACAATATTCTAAAAACAAACTCACGTTTTCTTCGGTCACCACATGCAATTAGGGATTAATAAAGTGTCTCAACTAAAAATGTAACACTGTTCTCATCATCGTCTGATCAAAGCGATGTCAACGTTTGTTCACAATTGGCCCGCTTTTCATATGGATGTAAGATCCACCTGTTTGCGTGGGCTTCTGCCCCTGTATTCGACATTTGGATTCAAAGTGTGGTCACGTGCAGGCTGCTGAGCGTAAAATCAATGGGCCTGAAGCCATGATGGTGTATTTTAGTTCATCCATGGAGGCGTGTCTTAATTCGTGTATGTACGTTTTTACCAAGCCAGACAGTTAGATACGTATTGTGTGAGATTTTTGAAAACATAAACGAGCAACCAAGAACTGATCGTAATTCGGGACTCAAAGCAGCAACATTGTCCGTCTTGTTCATACTACTTGATGCGTAACACAAATTCTCTGTTCGTTTATCAAACCAGCTGAAAGATCTTTGGATAAAAAATGAAGGCAACGCGCTAACTGAATTTACATCTAACTGGAGTCTAAATACGTTAGACACATAACTGGCGTGCAAGAGTTTTCAGATGTACCCTGAGTAAGTTGATGATGTGACTACGTGGCAAATGTAATGTAGCTTTGTGTTCATGTGCCTTAAAATCTAAAGTCCTCTTTACACATTTCAGGTGGCTGTGATGCCTCGACTTCACACTGGAGATGTTGTTGCCATCAACAGTGTGTTGTCGCCTTACATATTGGCTTCAAGTTGTCTTGTCTCAACCTTCAAGCTGAGCAGCAGTTTGGACTTACGGAACCTATGTTCACCGCGAGATTTTCTCATAACCTTTCTTTGTTGGGTCATCACACATTTCGTAGGAATTATATAATGTATATATATATATATATAATTATTTCAAGGATAAAGGGATCCCAAAAGACTCGAGTGCAATCTTAAGAGGGTACTGTACAGCAAATGGTCCGGAGGGATCTTTTCTCTCTGATTTGAAATTTCCTACAATATATTAACTTTATATCGAGTCGCTTTTCCACTTTTCCCTAGAAAACATACTAGTTCTGTAGGCACATGCCGTAAAACATTGCGGGACTTTGTAAGACAATAGGGTTATGAAAAACATGATACAACAGACCCTTTGGATTCAGCATTCGAAGAATGATTCCTTTCTAGGAACGAAGTAATTTACCTATTCTACTTATTTCCAACAAATGTTTCACAAATGTCGTGGGTGATGGCCAAATACCGGGCGACATACAGATGAGCCTCCATCTTCCTACGACAGATGCCTACCATACTGACGTTTAAGCAATGTAACAGGAGTTAGGGCCAAAGTCTGTTGCTACATTTTTCAGGGGCACAATTCAGGTAGACTCGAGAGAGCAAAGTTAAGATGTCGGCTACACACGTCTGCGGTACCAGGCGCAGCCCCCACATCATTATCTGTGGATAACCAGACGTTTTGCTTCGAAACTGGAGAGGTTATATGAAGACGCAGTTTATTATCGACCAACGGTAACCGTAAGAATGAGAGAGGCTATTTTCCTCTCAAACAATGAAAATACTTTCGGGGTTTCCTTCCATCGAGTCGAGTACCGTGGTCTAAAGCCTTTTCATCGCGCATAGATTTGGACACATGCCCTTCAAAAAGGGCAAACAAAGACACTTTATTTCACTCCTCAAGTAGACCTCTGGTCAAAGGTCCCAACTGAATCATTACTATGAAAGAAAAAAGTATTTTGTAGTGCACTACTCATAAGGTTGCTGTAAGCTCTTCAACGGCCCACGACCGGTCTCACCCTTCTTGGGGCTCATCAGGCAGACGCAGTCCCTGAGTGGTCTATCTATTAATAAAGTCATGCAAGTGTATAGCCCATAAATGCTTGATATTAAATCAGAGCCATGGTACCAAATAGTGTCAGAGTAAAAGATTGCAGAAACTTTCATGTTTATTCCTTGGTTTGGTGTACCAAGTGTTTTTCTCCCAAAAATATGGCTGCAGGTCAGAATGCGTAGTTACATAACTTTGGGTAACTTTTTGTACAGGGTTATGGTCAATTGTGTCACTTCTGACGGAAATTTGCTAGAGGCAAAAGGAAAGCTTCCATAAACCATTGATCAGGGTCTTCGGAAGAATGAGACCGGTCGTGGGCTGTTGAAGAGATTTCAGCAAACTTTTGAATATCGTGTTAGGTCTAACCAATGTATATCCATATCACCAGTATCATATCGAGTGATGCATGAGACAGTTTGGTGGAGCACATTTAGTTAAACCGGACCATCCGTGATGAACGTAAGATTCAGCTGTATTCAGTTGAGTTTCCTGTCGAAACCAAATTGGTATTTAAATGAGAATATTTGGCAAATTCCGTCCAACTCGAGTTTAGGTAGGACATAAGGATAACGAAAACTCGGGAGACTGTCCTTTCCAGATGAGCTCAAGAAAAGCGAAGCCGATAATTGGCTTTCAAGGAGCCTCCAGAAACCTTATAAGTAGTTTGTCACATCTGACCAGTCCTGTTCCGCACCAATTTAAATGGTTTGCTGTGGCAAAGTGGCAGACCCAGTCTCCTATGAACACAAGGCAAAATCGTTCCCGCACCAATCCTGGTGATCACGCAAGACTCAAACTCAGGCGGAGAAACCCAGGCTGATGAAAGATCCGTGCAGTGCAAACATCTTTTGATCGTCAAAGGAAGGAGAGTTCAGTACCGACAACTTTACGCTTGACGAAGGCTTGTAAGACCTGTGAAGTCGGGCGGCTCTCAAGCGGTCCCAATATACCGACTGGTAGCATTGTAGGGAGTTTATTTCTACTGCTAGGATGCATCCTTAGATAGAAGAGGTAATACAAAAGCAATGTTCAATACGATGACCGTTTCTAGGAAGAGGAAGTCTGCCCGCATAGAGCAATAGATAGTCCCCGATTCTAGAGATGTGTAATGCGCCGCCCAAGAAGTGAATCTACAATGAATGTGATTTATGTCATTGATCTAAACCTATAATCTGACTGCTACTTTAGAGTTTTTGTCATAAACACACTCGATACCTTAACCCGCCTCACTAAAGAACTCTTTGGCTAAAAGTCGTCCGGTCTAGTCGATAACTCATCTGTGCATACGCACTCTGCTTCACGCGTTAGAGAAGTTCGTAGTTGAAGCAGAGGTTGCAGATGATACAACCAAAAGACAACACGAAGTAATGCACGGCAAATCAACCTTTTTCCATCCCCCATTAGTCACCTTTATTTTCCCTTGTTATTTAAGAA
The DNA here is from genome assembly GCA_003604175.2 of Clonorchis sinensis. Classification (NCBI taxonomy): domain Eukaryota; kingdom Metazoa; phylum Platyhelminthes; class Trematoda; order Opisthorchiida; family Opisthorchiidae; genus Clonorchis; species Clonorchis sinensis. The sequence goes on along the minus strand of CM030369.1, from coordinate 151,364,186 downwards.
CATATCCTCCTATTTACTTATCAAGCTGTATAAGTCTAGTTCGGACTTATCCAATGTCAAGCACAAATCCCATTGATCAAGATAATTGGAGGGGGTGGTAAGGACTACGAAGGTTCGCTAAGTTGCCCTAGACTGTGTAACTCCCGGTAACGCAAGATTACTGTATAGGCGAAAGGCTTACTTCAGGAACAGTGGAGAATTCTATCGCATTTCCATAAATTGTGTTATAAAGCAATGCCAAAAGCACGCAATACGGTTGTACTTAACCAGCATAGTAATGAAGATTCCCGTAAGGTAATCATTTTGAAGCCTGGTAAGGGTTGATTCCTCCGAGGAAGGAGTGCTGTATCTCTCCTTTTATTCATCATTTACGAACCCGTGGACACCAATTACCATTCAGTCCTCTTCCACTCGTGTTATCTAGAACCATACTTGCTATCCAATCACCAAAACACCCACTATTCGCTAATATCTTTTTACGACCGTTTATAGAGTTATCTTTATCAAATAAAGAAAAAGTTCTCAAAGCCCGAATGCACGCGATAAATTTTGTTGATCTGGCTGGTGGTGTGCAGTGTGTAAAAAACCAGATACGTCTTCCGTTCCCAGCAGTTCAGCCGAATAGGTTGGAAATCGTTAAAAGGTTATGTTGGTTCATTCATCATGTATACGTTGATAGATGTTCATAATTAAAGCAAGTGATATAAAAACCCAAGTCCTTTACAGATTATCCACATTCAGACCATTTTGGATGAATCGATGTGCACGAGCTTTTGTCTGTGTGTAGCCCTCATTCGAAACATCATCTCCAAAGGAACATTTTCAGGCTGACGAAAAGTTCGCCAGTTAATTTACCAAGCTTGGCAAAATGATCAACTGCCACCTGATTGGTAGCCATTTAGCATTTTTAACTGACAAAACGTCATCATTATATGCTTTTGAGTACCCCCAGAAAAGGAAACTAGAATATCACTGTCCAGGATGCTTGTCCCTTGTGTGAACCGGGCTAATTTTGAAGGGCCTAACTCAGAGTATTATCAAGCCTACCAACCAAGAGTCCTAAACGGCGAACCAAATTTTTGAGAGATCGCTTTGTTGTGTGTGCGCCTAGCACACGAAAGCAAAATTCCGCAATCTGTTCTAAGCCATTTACCTGATTATCATATTCACATTTACAAACCGCGTAAGGTCAGTAACCTTTCAAGTATTTTATTCTGACAGGTTGGAGTGAACCATTGCCAAGTCATTCAAATTCGCACACATGCTCAACTAACTGCATATCTCCTTCCGGTAAAGTACGTAAACATCATCCATCATGCAAGTTCTACACATTCTCTCCGAGGATTTGACTCATCTGAGTTTGCAGTTCATTAAAACGTGTTTGAGTGATAATAAATTAAGTGAAACGTGCATCACATAACATTGTGTTGCACAACGCTTTGTGACTGACAATTGTGTTATCTCAACTCGCGGTCAAGTTGTGCGTATTGCGTGAACATTCAACTAAATGTACGGTGAACAGAAAAAGGCTAATTGTATTCCTAACCTTCGCCTGTATGTTTCACATCAGAAAGCCAAAATGGACCCACTTCGCTGATCCAGTCAGATGGTGGCAGATATTGGCCACCACTCTCTCTCTACACCACTAAGGTTGTGCCAGACAGAATTTCAGGTATCGTCTAATATCTACTGTCTAATTCCGCATAGATTTAGTGTATACGAATAAAATTTTAAAAAATGCCACAAAACGTCAATTTGTCGCAACAGCACACAACAGCACACAATAGCGCTCCCTCTCCAGATCTCCGGGGAAAAAGGCTTTTTGTGACACTCTACAGCCTATGCCATCAGATATTGAGAAGGTGGGTATCGTGCTCCATTCACCGGGTGATCAAATTTCTTCGACGATCGAACCATCGACGTGCAACCAGTGGTAACACACAACGATAAACGAGTTTAATGGGCTCAAATAGAAGCAATAATAGGGACCGCAGATATGATTACAAGTTCAATATTTGTATCTTCGGTACTCAACAGACATGCACATGCTTTCACAGCAACACATATTTGACACACTACTATTTTTTAGTATCATACCTCATCGCACAGCTAAGTGACCGGCTGATATCCAAATCATATTTACTACCGTCCGCATATAGTTGCGGGACTACAAACAGCTTGCTCAAAACCGAATGAGATTATGTAAGCCAGCCCTTAGCCAGATGTACATCCAACGAAATTAAACCGGTGGGCGGATATTCAGAGACCCATTGCAAGCCGTCAGCTGCAAGAGGCACCAGTGACTTGATTATTAGTAAGGTTCTGGTTTCAAATTGAGACCGCATATGCCTCGGAGCAGCAGCGTGCAGGTAGTCCTGGTAGCCACAGACCAACATACCGCCAGACTGTTACTGGATAATCTGTTGGAGTTCTATTGAGTATATGTTCAATAATGTTGCAATGCAGATTAGAAAGTTGAAGAAACTTACCCTCGTTGCAGTTGTTTACTTTGAGCAATTGGACCGGTGGGTAAGCTGGTGACCCACAAGGCACTTGCGGACACATGTTGCCGAGGTCCACATGATTGAGGCTACATCAAGGAGACTGAGCTCCTCAAGAGTTGCTCAATTGTTCCTCAACATTGAGATGCTTCGCATGTCACGGCTTAGAGATTTTGCAATGATGGCTACCCTTTGGGCCACTGTGTTAAACGTCAGCTCCTCCTGTGACCTGAACTGGAAGTTACAGTCCTCAAAACTTGAATGTTGATCCAGTAGGGAAGTTTCAGGTATCCCCTATTTCGAACTCAACAATTTGATTAGCCAATGAATGTACCTAGAACCTCCTTTCCAAGCCGCAGCATGAAAATCACCCAGCAGGAAGGTGCACATTCGATCAGGTCCGATAACAGATGGCAGTGTCGTATCCTTCAGCTGAGTGAGAAATTTTGTGTTCTTAGAGGCTGATGAATGTGACAAACCTGGTCCTCGGCAGCCGAAATCGGACGGTCATCGTAATCCATTCGAGGCAGTTGAGTTCATCCATTATTCTCCGGTTTAAATGATCTGCTCTTGCAAACCAGGCACCACGTTAACGTCGACTTTCTTGTGTTCTTTGACTCAAGCCAGCCAACTGTAGCTTCTTTTAGCCAGTCAGGTTTCAACAAATGTAGCGAGATCCTTGCGGCAGAACTTTGGGTCATTTACCACTAGAGCAGTTTGCCTTTCAGCTTGGTTTCCCCTTCCTTATTTAAGGAAGTCCTCACTTTCCAGAAGGAGGTGCATTTCTCTTTTATTGCTGACAGCCCCGTTCGTCTGCGAGAAAGTGTTCTCTTTTTACTACCGAGGCTTATTTAGGGTGGCCCATTCTGAGAACCATGTGGTCTGAGCCACAAGGCAGCAGGACTCTGACCTGATCATATGGTGCATTGAATAAAATTCTGACTCTCAGTGCTACTGAGTGGCACTGAAATCTTTGTTTTTGGGGACGCTTGGGCAAGCAGGTCAGTCGTATGGTTTTGAGTCTATGGGCTTTAGGGCCGACCTTTTCTGACTGATTCTTCCTTTGGGGATGGAGGCGTCGAGGCGTCGTTACATATCAAGATGCCTCTCATTTTATCGTTCTCATGTTCTTATCACAGGTAAAAGAACGGCGTTACCGCAAGTCCTTCTCGGATTTACTTTAGTAGGAGGTCTCAGACTGCTCCCATTTGACCTTTCTGGCGTGAATGAACTTTAGGGACCTGAGCTTCGACCACTGTAGCCGCAGAATGACTGAAGCACTGAGGCCCGATCACTGCGATAAGATCGAAGCGTTAGGTCGGGAGGAACATGAATATCATGTGCAACAATAGAACTTAGAAAAATATCACAGCGCTAAACATCTGTTTTCCATGAAATGACTAGTGCTGAGAGCATATTAATCACAGGTGATCATGCAAGCTTTTATTAAGAAATAGCTGTTTCTCTGAGATATTTTTCTAATGACTATCTACTGACACCTAAATATAACTTACCTAGTTGTGAAGTGTTGATACCATTTATCTTGTTTACGTTAGCAACCCAGACTATAAATAACGGACATTTATTACCAAACGGTGCGTTCTTCCTAAAAACTGACCAGCACAATGGTCAGCACATGTCTTGCCAATGTTTGTGACTATAATCAAAGACCTGAACTTTGAGGATAGAATGCCCACCGTCTCCGGGTTATTTTCTCCGATGGCTTTCTCGTGACTGGTAATTAGATTTAAGTGGCCACAATCGCCTTTTGTGATCCACAATTTGCACAATGAAGGAAAATCCCAGTATAGCCAAGGAGAATTGTCGTGGCAGCTGTCGTGTGACCAGTCCTCGTTGGATTTCTCTTTATGGCGGATATTTTCTATCAGAATGAACGAGAGAAAATGGCTGTTTCATGTTATGCCAGGGCCTATAGTCTTTTGGTCGTTTGGTCTTTTGGTCTTTTGGAGTTGACTAAACCCCGATTTCACATCAACAGTGGTTACCACCTGAATAATGACACTGAATAGGTGAATAAGGTTACCTGAATTCAAAGGCCGTTAGAGTTGCTCTGTCCCGTGCCTATCCTCCCTTACCCGCAATCTTTCGTCTATACTGCAACGTTTTCAAGGACCAACAGGCCACATTTGATCCCAACGGCAATGAAGACAGACGTGCGGGCTGAGCCACGAATGCAGGAATCCAGGGACCCGTAATGCCGGGTGCAGAACACTTGGATCTCCGAGAAGCGGGTCCCCAGGCCCAGACCCACTGAACACAGCCGTGGAAATCTGTTACTGGCCGCATTAATGCGGTTCAAATGGTGTTTTTGAGCTTTGTGGCGTCGATTTTGTCCAAACAAATGGTGCCAAGAGACTGTTACCACATCTGGTTGGTATCCTCAAGGAGTCCAACATGCCAAGTAAGAGGATTTCCAGTCAAACTGACCACAATCGTCTTGCATACTTGTAGCAACTAGGACTACGGTATGTAGCTGCAAGCTACTGGCAGCCGAGCTTGCTGCTTCTGTACGAGGAGATTCTGAAATTTCAGATGGAGATTTTGCCCTGTAATTGAAGTTACTCTTTGCCAAAAGAGTTATTTCGCCCCTGTGGGGAATTATCAGCAGTGCACACCTCACGAAACTCCAGGGAGTTTAAAACTCACAGCCGCCCTGCTAGTCGATTTTCACTTGACAGCCGCTGACTGTCGGTGGATAGAATCGACGGTCAACAGCGATGACGCAAACGGCCATGCTTCTGTTTGGCAGCGTCTGGAGGATGATGACCAAATGAACATTTTTGTCCAAGTCATCTTTTAAAAATGGAATGAGGGTCACGTTTCTTCACGAATTTACTATGTTCACTTTCCAGTACATCCCACTTCCGCCATCAAATGTTAGTCCGACCATCATGCGATGAGTGATGGTTAGTAGGTTAATCAACAATGAACTCTTATGAAAACACTTTTTGAGTCGCCGTTTTAAGCAATTGTATCTTATCTACCAAGCTTTACGGAATATCCATGTTCAACAATCCGTCTGTTTTAGCCGTGAGAGATGGGCATGTGACTTAGGTAAATAACCAGACAGCATTCTATGCTTGGATTGCCTATCTCGATGAACACACTGCCATCGACGAATTCAATGGGATTTTGGTCCCATGGTGAGCAGAACTGAAGGGGATAAGCAGGCTGATGAGCAAGGTCTCAGCCGGAGAGGGAGTTGTAGCTGAGGTATTAAAAGTCAACGATTATTGGACTTATTCACAGAATATTTTCTCTTAATGGGCATTACTGACTTCTGATATCCTTGGTGCCTAAAAGGATGAGAAAACTCCATGTGAAAGCCAGCACTGCATCCGAAGATATGCTTCAAGAAGAGATTCGCGGCACCACCCCTGCATCACCCCAAAAGATTGGAGGGGTCAAAGATCAGACAGAAACAGAGATGATGCCTCTGGGAATGTGGTTATGTGAAACAGTTACGTGAGTTTCACCACATTTTGCAGAATCGATTCAAACGTCAGAATCCGCCCAAATTTTGTCTTCCAGATTTTAGCGCAACATTTATCTCGGTCAGGAATATTTTCTCTTTTATTCCAGAAACTGTTGCCGACTTTGAAAGCCTAGTTCTTAAAATCCTATGTCCACGAAAATATTGAGGAAGTTATGACACAGGATAGGGCATTTTGCTTTATTCAATGCTGTTCAGTCTTATCTTCATGGAATGCACTACTCATATGGTTGCTAAAAAATTTTTCTTCAACAACCTTATGAGTAATGTATTTTGCCGACACGATGTACAACTATATCTCGATTATCGTCCCAGCTGAATCTGAGAAGCATATTCAGTTGAATAATATAGAACTGCAGTCTGCCTGGGCCAGGCGATTCATACGCACTACTTTTGTACTATCAGTCACTGTAGAGAAGAGAAAAAACCTTCCTGTATAAGCTTAAGTATGCAAACCAGACCAATCTCCACCCCGGCCAATGTCAAAGACCCAGTCGTACTATTTGGCTATTTGAGACGCGTAATCCTACCAAGTGGGTATATATATATATGTATATATAAGGCAAGATGGCTCAAGTGGTTAGAGCGCGAGTTTACTGGCCGGAAGTCCCGTTGTTCGAAACCGACCTCTCCCTGTCAACGTCCTCTGTCTAGGCTTGGGCAACTTGGCAGTACTCCAGCCCTCGCGCTTCCTTCTAGTGGCAGTTAGGCACCGGAAGGGTGCTAAAGCTGAACGATATTATATATATATATATAATATATATATAAAGAATATACTCTGCAATCAACCAACTGTGAAACCTAAAAAGAAACACGGAGAAATGTTAGCTGCAGCTACCGAATTATCAGACTTCGTACAGGGCTTTCGTGGATCAACGGGATTAAGCATGTATTTTAGGCGGTGTTCGGCAGCCTCCAGCAGCCAGCGTTAGCTGAAGAATAGTGGGTGGATGTTACATGTTAGGATTCTGAGGACTACAGTTAGCTGTGAACAAACTTACGTGTGTTTATGCGAATCGGAAATTTTGCCTTTCTTTTATATGTTTTGATTAGAACTTCCTTAGGAGTAGGTCTTGAATCAAATTATGTTGTTCCGACCGGAGTGTGACTGCAACGGGACTGGAAGCCTGATCCTGTTCACTATGGTTTGCTCCAGCGATTCACGTCTACACTTGACCAAGGCAGTCTCAACTGACCAAACCGCGTTTGGCAACAGTCTGTGAACTCAAACGTGTGACTCTTGAAGGATGAATGTATACGTGGTTTGTTGAAGAACAGGTTACAAACTAGAACATTATGCGAGCAGCACTTCTAGTTACCTGTTTCCCTATGTTCATGAAGGAACTGTGTCTGATGAGGAAGGAGAACTAAATTAATTCAAAAGTACATTGGTTTAAAGTACCAGTTTACGCAAACACGTTGTGGTGGGACAATAAATGAGAGAGGAATGGAAAGGTTACGATTTATCTACATTTTCACCAGTGCTTGAATGCCATGACTGAATGGCGCACACTCGAAAAATCTCTTCCGTTTAGAATAGTTGTTACACCAACAGTCTGGTAAATAGTCGGCCATATGTTGCAAACATTTGTCCCCATTAAATCGCCAGTGGCCCGTTTGCACACAAAATACCTGCTTATAAACTCCTACAGTTAATCACTTCGGGTTGGAGAAAGGTGTACAAAAGAAAACACACATTCAAAAGATCCTAACTGAGAGCAAGTCACCTCAGGTTCTATTACGTGTTTCGAATACAAAGTGATTAACTCGAAAGGAATTGGGGTAGAAAAAAGGTTAAACGAACTAAACAGGCTAACTAATACAAAGGGTCTTATATGAAAGAGATTTGGGGGGAATATGGGACACAGATGGAGTGGCGATTCAATCAAGCATAGGGAAGGGAGCATAGGGAAGACCAATGGCATGTCTGCAAGGAAGTGAGTGTAGACATGGACCACAACACAAACCAAATTCGGAATTTTTAATTAGTGTCGAGCGGTTGGTACATACAAATTTAAACCAGTATTGCACGACACAAAGTGTCTCCTCGAATGAACGAATCCCGGTTGGAAAAGCAATGTGATATACTTCAGTTAACGTGGCAAAATGAGTGACTCACAGAATATTCTGGCTTTCCAACCTCCCTTTCGGGAGACTAGAATTTCTTTCGGGTCTCATAAACTTCTGATACTGCGTACATGTTGCTAGAAAATCCAGAACACTACAATATTTACTTATTCGACCCTCAACGGAGCTTATTTTGTGACCGAGTTAGGTCATTTTCATACCAAGCTCCTGGTTATAATAACTGAGTTTAAGCGTTGTGCTCTATTGGTTCCTTTACGGAGTTGCATTCGTGTTGTATTGGATAGGCTGCGAGAAACAGTCGACTGCATGCACCTCTCCACAGAGTGGTTCATCACATACTTAGAACAGCACGCTAAATGCCAAATTCAAAATTTTGGCGTCGCTATCTTGAATGATTAAAAAAATATCAGCATGTAACAAGGGTACAAAGGTACAATCTCGGAGCTGCAAAAAAGTAGACCATTTGTCTGACAACATCATGGACGTAGTGCAGAATTAAAGTTACAGATGCAAGGAAGTGAATAGCGTCTGCTTGCACAATCCTTGTCAAACTTCTCAGTCATGGCAACTGCTTTTATACACAGTTCAAAAAGTTGTAGGAGCTCCTCCTTCAAGACTCACTGAGTTTCACGGACGAACAATTAATACTTTCACAGAACAGGTGACTGCTTTTAATACAAGCTGGAGGTTTTCCTATTTCGGCTGAGTAGAAATCCATCAAATCTGATTCGTCTGGCAAACGAAATAACGTCAAAGTCACAGGTGAAGCTTTCGATCAACCGCAGGCTATCTTTGGTTTCTGTATGACCGTTTCTAGTGACAGGTAAATTGTTTCCTGCTTCATTCATGGAAACCTTTACAAGCGTGAATGATCCACATTTTATAAAAATTCACCAAGAAATATACTCCCTTGTGCTGTTTTCCGGACCGCGGCCTTAAAAAGCGAACCAACGACGTACTCGTATAGTAGTACGATCGAGAATCACTGCAGTCTTTTCCTTCTTCCTAGTGTTGCTTAGACGGAAGTCCCATATAAGGAAGAAACGCGGAGCGATTAGCCGAATTACAGGTTTGTTGATTTGCTTATTATGTCTACCCCATACCAAACCATGGATATCTGGTTACATTGTCATAAGCATTGCATGCACCGCGCATTATTCGTTTGTTTAACAAAACCACTGTAGCTAATATCAACAACACATTCGCAGAAAAATCTCTCTAATTAGTAGTAAGCTAAGGTTGTGCGCGCGAAGTATCGAGTAACAATCACCCAGGTACATACATTTCATAGCACACACAATGTGACCTGTTCTTTGTGCAAGACGGTCGAATCTCCGCCCTCCTTCATTTTCTGTGTGCCGCACACACGCTGCACATGGAGGCAAGCGAGCAGTGATAACTGCATGCCCGCCATGCAACACAGATCGGATAAGCACCTGTGTCACTCTGTGCGCTTGACTATAGAGAGATCAGTCTGCCATGCTGGCGTTGTGAAAACAATGACACTTGTTTGTTCAAAGCAAAACGACAATCAACTTGATGGAATCTTGGTAGCGTAGGAGGGTGGTGGAGTTTAAACGAATGGCTCCATAATCAGTAGGGAGTCGTAATATGTTTGGAAAAACAAAGTCGTTCCAAAACCGCCGACCACTACTCCGTTTTCCGTGCCTATGTGGTTTGCTTCACGCTGTTTCTGTCAAAGGATTCTGTGGTACCATAGATGTACACAAAGGAAGGAAAGGGGACAATCACGATCCGGATAGACCTGGAGGTCGTAGGATTCATTGCGGTGTTCAAGCCGAGGTTTGGTTATCACATAAACAAATGTGATAAAAGGAAATGTGACGTGAAAGCCGTGAAGTTTGGTTGTGAAAGTTATACGGTTTAACTTGTACTGAAAAAAACAGGTTGTCAGTGAACAGAAGACAAATAGAACAACCTTTTCCAAGTGGGAGACATTAGAGAAAAAGGAAATATCCCCGCAATAAAATAGGTAATCAACACGAAGTCGGATGAATAGCTCTAAACAGCATTTTCGTGGGGAAGCGGAGAGAGGTGAACGATCGCCATTTTCAACCCTCCTCCTGTCCACTACCGCATGCGCTCTCGATGATAAGTATGGATGATTTGTCTAATAGATAATTTATCGGTGCTTAGACTAAGGGTGGCCAAGTAAGGCAGTTCGTAAGTGGGATGTAGCTCCGCGACCCGAGTGAAAAATACCAACTCCCAAAATTACATAAACACCAGACAGCTTCTCCATACGCGTGTCAATATATCTCTTCTGAAAGGCGATGTCATAAACTAACACTAATGGACATAAAACCATTTCTAACTAAAATAAGAGGGACCGAACCTTCCTCTCTGATTAGTGTTTCGCGTCAGGTTAGTAGTTCTGAATGAACAAATTACTCGTAAAAGGCCCTCACTGCAACGAAGCATTGAGGACGTTAGTTATGTGACCTTGCGGATACTGATTCACGCAACAGGTAGTTCTGTCCACAGCCGTTAGACCCCCAAGTGAATTTACCTGACTCTAGACAATCTCCGTTGAGAAGACTAATGAAGTTAAAGGTACTCCTCACTCTTATTTCACTCCAACATTTTATCTGATTGTAAACAAGACTGTAAGTTAATTGTGAAGTCCACTAATATTATCAAAAAGATTTGGGAATATCTGCTCTCTTTTGTTGTCTTCGGAGCCACTCCTGAACCGTTTTCATGCCGTCTATTCGTAACCAGAAATAGTTCATTTCCCGGCGATTCAAAAACTAGGTAGCACAAAAATTTGGCGAATTTACTTTGTGTTGGTTCTCTCCTTTAACCAAGGGTAAGCTCCCCGAAATCCATTTGTTTTGCTGACCATTGGTTGTATTTCCACGCAAGCTACCTGGTGCTCCTCAATGTAAAATGCAGAATTATCGTCATGAATCAGCACAGTGATTAGAGCATCCGGTACATAGCGCACTTAGCAAGTAGAATGTTTTGTTGCGTCAGCTACGCTTTAATATCGGGTTTTGCAATAATGCTTCTTGTTATTCTCAAATTTGTGTCTGCCTGGATGGTGACACTTAATTTTGTTTGAGAATGAATTCTCACGCTGCCAAAATCAAGAAATTGACAAAAGAAGAAATGAATCTAGCTCTGAAAACCCACACGTTTGCTTGTTTACTGAGCTTAGAAGTTCGCAACATCATTCCTGTGCCTAGTAGGAGCGAGCGGGAAGAAGCAAAGCCGTAGGTTTTATTCAAACAACGAGCGGGGGGTTGGGGACGGCTTACTTAGGTTTCGTTCCAGCAAAACTTTAGACCACCATTTTAGCTCTCGCCTGCGCTTCATAAATTTTGTTCACAATAAACCATCTTAAACTGTAGATGTTTTAGTTTTTGATTCGCCCGTGTAGTATAGTTTGGTTATGTATGCATATCTGTGCTTTTTGGTGATGCATGGGATTAATATCTACCTGTGTTTTCTTCATCCCCAATTTCTTAAAACTACGAGATATAGAAATCAGCTTTTACGCTGACTTTTGCAACACCGAAAGCGTCCTTGTAAAAGTGCAGCAGACTATTTACACACAACTGTTTCCTACTTGCGATAAAAGCCCGAAGATTCCAGGCCACTTACGTCGCTATTGGTTATGGTGCGCCGAAAAGCGCATCTGAGAGCAATCGATAGAATCAGTACACTGCTAGAGTTCACATTACGCAGTCCTTTACGTTCGGTCCATATATCAGCAAAATCCTCATTTTCAGTTATGCTACGGTTGGCCTTTCTAAGAGGACTTGAAAAACAAAGGGCTTTGAAGGTATCAAGCAACTTATCTCCAAGAGGATCATTTCCGTCACATTCTACTTCCTGAGATTTCAACACAGCTTAATCATCAGTTTACGGTTAGATGAAAAGTGGTTACTGCTGTACAAAGGAAGCCTTCAATCAATGAATGAATTAGCTCAAGTAGTTCACCCATTGAAGTAGGTGTTCACAAGTATGATGGAAGCATGTAGATGTAACCAGCAAGTGCCATGTCTGTTTCTTACTTAACACCATTACTTCATTCTCGGTCGTCGGCTGTGACTGTTGATATGTGTTTGCATGTTGGCATGTTAGTATGGCAGTATCAAGCGTCGGCAAGAGTCACAGCGAATGCATTCTAATACAGTAAACTACCAGTGAGCGCAAAGTAAAGCTGAATTTTATAAAGTAGTTATAGAAGTCCAGCTCCGGTAGCAGAAACTACTATATCGATCACAAATTTTCCACGTCACTGTTGCTCACCCGTAGGTCGTGTTCAAACGACCCTTGTTTTGAAAATGCAATCAAACGATGGTAAATTTGATAAAGTGGGCTGATGATATCATATTTTAGGTTGAACGACTCAACAAATTCCTTCTATTTTGAAGGCTGCCATTGGTTGTATAAGGACTACAAGTCTAGCGTCGAACTAACAGTACTGAGAATACTGTACGTACCAGATTCCAGTAAAACGTATAGCAAAACTGAGTACTGGTACCTTCACTGTTGCTACATCTATTCCTGTAAGTGATAAACTATCTCTGCTGAGGTGCAATTCAAAAATTAGGGGAACAATCCCGCCCTTCTACGCTTTAAGGTCCGACCACGCTAGACCATTGCTTACAAATGCTTGATTTTATGCCAGAACTGATGTGGGATTTTATATGCTCTCCACTTGGGTGTTGATGTGCTGTATATACTTAAATCTCCAACCTCGGATATTGTAAAATTGCTTATGAAGTCGATGGGGATAAGGTAACTCAGGAGAGTGCCAAAGCCTGACCATCCTTCATTGGCAGCAACGGACAGGAGAACTTCCTGATGAGGCCTGCTCTCGAAAAGCTTCTAGCAACCTTACAAGGTGTTACGTTTAGTTCTTTCACATTCCATAAGATATTCAGTCTAATGTTTTATCCTTAGGTACGTGAGACATTTTCTACTATGCACTATAGCCCATCGGCATAGATCGAGGTTGCAGACAAATCCCGGAATAGATGTTATCCCAGGATGCATAAAGGTGCGCAGGCATTTTGCAGCAATATTGTTTGGCAGGTAGGCAGATAAACTGTTTTACCTGTCTGTTAATGACGGGTTCTGACCTAATAACTACTGCAAATAAAATTCAAGGTAAATTTACCTCTGTTTATTCATAAGCGTATCGCACTGAATGAATTTCCAAGAACCACTACACACTGGGGATTATGTTTGAACATTTGCTCAGTCTTGTAGTCATCGTCCAAAAACGGTTTTGTCCATAGAAATTTTTTTCGCGCACAAGCGACATCAGGTTTTGTGGAGTTGAATACACTCAAAACTTAGGTACGAAAGGTGATTTCTTTCATATGTCATTGTACAAAACCCAAATTACTGGGGAATGAAGCCAAACTTAGCTAGCTTTGTCACAAAAATATCTGAGCCACTTCTGTTGAATTTCCTGCATCCAGTTAAAAATACATGCAGTAATATCACCAGGTAAGTCAAAACCCCGATACCCTTACCCTGTCCACAATTATCGTACTTGCGCGAAGTTGCAGAATAGTCCGTGGATAGACTACAGTTTCTGTCAAGCTGCATAGTCACTTATCTTATTACTGGTGATCAGGAAGTCTGATGATCGTATATTTTCATGCAGCCACTATTCATCCTCATTTTGCGATTTGATAAAATGCCGGTAACTGAAAAAACCGAAGCTACTAGCTTACACTAAACTGGTATTTTAGAACGTACCATGGCAATCACCCAGATGAGTTTAGCTTGGACGTTAATGCGAAAATTTCAGACACTACTTCTCTGTGTAGGTCGCGCTGCCGCGCGAGTGCCAATTGGGCACCGAATCGTTTGGATTGTTCGCCAGCTAACTAGCTCTCATGCCAGACTTCTGAAAGGAAGTTTGTAGACCATTTTCATCGAGTGTTTTTGCGCAACCAAGCAATGAAGTAACGACAGGAGTTATTAAAGGCACACTTTCAGGAGGATGGCCATGCTTCTTCACGAAACATGTAGAACAAGTTATTTTTTCCTCAATGAAAAACCTTGCAGAGCTCAGTTACAGGTGCTCAGACGCAAACCGCCACAATTCTGAAATCACATCCTGATAATAGCTGCCAAAATTTCGTCACAGAACAGCTCGTATTTTTTCAATTCAGTTTATTTAGAAGCTTATTTAATATGGACTGGCCATATTAAAGTCAACGGCTAAACTCTCGAGCAAACACTCCTTGCTTTCCTAAGACCATGGTGTTAGGATAGAGCAAACACAATCTTCTAAAATGACTGTAAAACCTTAGTTTTCGCACCAATCCGTCCTTGTTTATGACGGCTCGTACCTTAGGCTCCATATCAATAACGAGCTCTAGTAGTAAGTCCTAATGCGTTTATTTGGCTCATTGGTCGGAGTAGCTTACAAAGATCACATAAAATCCAGACTATATCATGTCATAAACCATGAAGTCCTGCCTCCAAATTACAAAATAACTGCACATTTCACAGCAGGCACAGTTAAAAGACAATGAACTTCAACCCCACCCAACGGGTTTGCAAACTATAACTGCTGTTTCACATTTGGTATACCCAAGTATTATTAGTCTGAACAATTACTTTGGTTCAAATTCACTGGCTGCCTTACAACAAAATAGTCTGTCTCTCTTCACGGAATGTGAGGGAGACGAGGAAATAAACAATGAATGAAAATGTATTGGTATGTGAACTAATGCGGCTAGTCAGGTGTGCCGTAAGATGAAAGATAGATTGAAACGCCACTACGACAATAGTAGCTTTGATACAATTCGCAGTTAGACTGATGCTATACACGATGAATGGTGTTCGAGTAGGTGGCGCGTGTGTAAATATGAGTGGATATCTGTGCGTCCTCAAGTTTTTGAGATTTGAGTACTCACTAAAATTCCAAGAGGGACATTCGAGTCTGGAAACATCCGGAAGACGAACAGAATTGAGAAGTGTTCTGGTGTCGATGTTTCAACTGAATGTGGAATGTGAACACTGTATGACGTCTTTCATAGATTGTGATTTCTCCATTTGCCTCAATCCGCAGCTTGGTCGCCGACCGAAGAACTGGCCCCTCGATGCGGGGACTAAACAGATGTAAATTGAGAATGAGAAAAATATGATTAGAGTCGAAGCAGACTGCTGTCACTTAACCAGGCCGTCGTCAAAGTACTACTGTGGTTAAATACACGATGTTTTCCGAAGCCGCTGTGATCGATGGGTTTGCTGTCTAGCTGGTGGCAAGGAAATCTATGTGACTTAGTGCATCGCTGGCGAGTTACTCCATTAAGATATTCGGTGATCGGTTGCCTACATTAACGTGGGTGCATATTTGATTATACTAACAGTAGGATCAGCCGGATGAAGGAAATTTATTTGGCGCATGCAATCATTCAGAGACAGTTTAAGACAGTGACTGAGATATGAAGCCTCCAGAGATTACTCTGACTTTCATGAAACAGTGGGTCTAAAAGGTCTAGAAAAAATCATAAAAAGTTCACTCATTATGTTGTCCACGCAACCTTCCTTCACCTATCGGTTTCTCAGTACTAATTGCAATGACTTAACGAAATAATCTGCTCACTTCAAAGTGGACAAATCACAACTTGATAATCAAATGAATAAAACTACTCAGATCGAACGTTTTCAAGATCCTATCGATTGCAAGTCTTGTTGTAAAAACGACTTAAAAAAAACTTTCCGACACACCTTCACTTTCGTCCTTGTAGATGGATAGCAATAAGAGCTTGATGGCACCCGAACTGCAGTGTATGATCAGACCACTGGTAAAGCCGCGCTGTGGATGCAGCAACAACGGAGTGATCTTGTTCTCCCTAGCAGTCCAAGATTGTAGTGGACCTTCAACTTGAAGGAGAACCACGAAGTGCCTGGACAAAATAACGACCTTGTTTCGATTGTCTCGACTGCTTCACAGAGACGTAGACGGCTAGACATATTTGTGGACAGCTATTGGCTTAGACGGCGCAGTAGTGAACTCAGTGGCCTGTACACTTTTGGCTCCAATTATAATATCCGTCTTGTGGCATTTAGTAAGGGCTTCAAAAATTATAAATTCGCGTCAGCTTCACCTCCTTATTAATACCTGTTTTTGACATTTGTAGTTTAGCTAGTCTTTTACCTGCAATTAATATTTTTTTCTGATATGATATGCCATATTCCAAAGCACATTAACTCATCTAAGTCAACTTATTTACCGCATGCCGATTTTTGATGGGTATTCTTGCAGTTTGTTTGCTTGGGAAGCCACCTACGTTAGTGGCTTGGACGCTCTATTGCTTAACCATCTACATCTACAAAGTTATGTCGATGTATGACTGTTAAATAGAAGCATCAGTGGACCAAAGGGCCGGTATTTCTAGGGATGTTTAGTTGCGATATCGGTCAGAGCAAGTTTAGCTACTTCAGTCAAAGCGAACTTTTTTGATAAGCTGCCTATACATAATGGTGCCATTGCACGTGTGTCACTGCAGCGTGGTCAGCATTTTTACCACAACAAAAATTGTGTTCAACTGTTCAACACCTAAACGTTTATCGAAATATCTCATAATCGCGGAGCTTTTGGAACAAGGTTTTTGTCTATATCACCTACGGTGATTAGCCCTAAAGTTGCCGGAAAAAATATTCGGAAAAAGTCACTGTACACCGGCATGTTCCAAGATAATGACACTGAAATTATCGGGTCCCAAATTTTTGTTTTACCTGCCTCTCAAAAGGTGTGCCTTCCAGAAGGCAGCTGCCTGACTGCCCAAGATGAAGTGTCCTATGCATGTCATTTCAAAAAGAAAACGAAGAGTTTTACATTGAGATATAACAGTTGTGCTGTTGAAAACCAGCAACTATGATTCTCAGTAATGCTGCTGAGTAGATGCAACGATATGGAGACCATACTCTTCTTCTACTTAAGCTGCAAAATACATTTTAGGACGTTTCACCATTGAAGAAGCCTCCGGATGACTTGACCGGTTAAACCTCTTTTATAAACCTCTTTTGTAAACCCAGTCATATTAGACATGGTTGGTTTGCTCAGACAGACGTGAAAGGCCGTGTCTGTTAGAATTACGCAATACTGCCTTTAGATGTGCATAGTTTATAGGCCATGGAGAAGTACAATGCTACCAGAAGAGGTAGAGATGTGATACTTCTTGATCCGTACTAACAAAGAACAACAACCGCTCCCCTTAAGGATGAAAGCCAATAGGTTAATAGACTACACGTAATGCCTTCTGTGTTTTACACTTCATTGTTCCCTCGTTGCACGGCCTTTTTCAACGAAACCTCAAGTGCAATCACTGTGAGCAGTAGTGTTATTTAGCCAGCATGGATGCCTATGTCTGTCTCACTCTCCTCTTTTCAATCTTCCATGACTTCATTTCAGTTTTGAGGTCACCTCTCAGGAGTACAGTTTAGTGTCCACCTCAGCTGTTCCAACAAATGCCTTAATAGGATAATGTAGGTTTTGCCCCGTAGGAGAGTACTGCTGTATCCATTTTCGATACTTCTAACATCTGGCTGCTTTTTCCAACCAACTTTATTGTTTTCACACGTCCCACTTGCGTCTACAGTGAGCGAAAACGGTTTCAGTCAATCCAGGGGAATGCACACGGATGGAATAAGGTGTTCCAAGTTACACGGGTGATTTTTTCCTTAACTTACTGCAGTGAGTCAACAAGCTGGACATTTCAGTCTGTATAGGGACTGCACAAGCCTTAGTTGTGAATTCTGTGACTAGTAAAGTAAGAAACGGCAAAATACGTAGCATTAAATCTGAAAACGTACGAGCCTACTTGAAGTAGTCATGAAATGCTGTTTTGTTTTAATGAAGATTAAATAAAAAAGCTTTCGGTGTAACTAGCTGAGCTTTCAATGCTTCAGCTGCTTGTTGAGAGCGTGGCATTATAGCTAGCCAGCCAGAGTTCACATGTGCTACTGGAAATCGTAATACAGAGAGTTCCGGACACACACTTGTCTACCTTACGAGGCACGTGCATTTACCGAAATGAGTGAAGTGAACTGTGGAGCCAGCAAAAAACAGTCCATAGTTTGAACGTGTAGGAAACATTCTCCAACTTATACTTTTTGTAGATGTTTTGGCCAACGACTTAGGTAAATTTAAGTGGCAAGTAAAGGTTTCGGCTCTTACACCACTTCTCAGGGTAGGCAGGTCCAATACGTGTGTAAGTTGTTCCGTAGAATGGCACTTTTTATGGTCATTACCATGAATCAACTGTTTTTCAAACTGGAACCTAAAAAACCGCCAAGCACAATCAATAGCGCAACTAGTAACCTTCCTTTAATTTGCGATCATACACGGATCTCACGTTAAAATAGCAAAAAACCGAGTTGGACAAAGCACACTTTCTTTAATTAGTATGCTCACAGAGAGCGAACTTTTATTCGGAGCTTCCTTCTCTTTTTTTTAAAACCCAGTCAATCGTTCCAAATCAGTTTACCCAATGAAGCTCAACGTTATTAGGTGAAACCGCTGAAGTAATCGATCAGAAATTACCACAATATACAAGTTACCGATGGCAACATAGTACTGACAGAACTGTCACCAAAGAAAACGATGCAGTGAATGTCATCAAAGTATGTCTTGCAACACGGGGGGCAAATATTGATCAGCAAGAAGCCATCATCTTTTGTGAGTTAACAAGTACCTCCCTACTGAAAGGAGGTGTGTGTAAGATATTCGGCCAACCCAACTCTTGGAGATTAAATTAACCACAGTGAAAGCAAAAGTGGCAACATTATAAAAATTTCCCCTTTAATTAACACTACTTGTAAGTTTGATCCAAACTTCCTAAACTTCTAAGTAGTTTCCTATCAAGCAAAATAATTCGCTATTTTGAAAATCGTACCACCCGAAACAACAGACAGCACGTGTCCAGCACACTTGTTTGAGGAGCATCACAAAAAAGGAATTATTTCCAAGTGACTCTATGACTCCAATTGAGAAAATCTTATAAACTACTACGGGCATAAGGGCAATAAAATCATGAAGATCAGGTATCACATAAATTTTTCTTTATTCAACAACTTATCCACTATGAGCGGTTTTGACCAATTTAGAAAATGCGTATTAGATTTTGAGTCCTATCTACCCTCTCAAAATATGCAACTGAACAACCGTCAGAAACTTGGGAGAATGATCAGAATTTTATCCATAATTTGTCCAAAAGTTTGTTAAGGGATTACATTTAAAGCGGGATGAAGTTTGTGGCTGGACAGCCTATCGTGCCAAAAATAGCATTTTTTTTATGAAATTTGCCTCACAGTTGTCGCGTGATAAACAGGACCCACTAAAATACAAAATACACGGTCCCTGAGAAATCTTTTGTAGGCAAGTGCTTTTGGATATTTCAATGTTTTTATATTCTCGAAAGAACACCACTCAGTTTTAACCACGAACCCCTTCAAGAATGGAGTTATATAATTCAGTGGCTCCGGTTTTTCCCTACCAATCCCACTGCTATTGTGATGGTTAAAGAACACGTTTTATTACTGGCAGTTTGTAAAATCAAGGATCTTTGAGGGGAAGTTGCTGTCCGTTTCCAAGCTATCCAGTGGGCAGACGAACTATTCTAAAAAGGATCTCCCAGCCTGTGCCTGTCTATTCGCAATCACAGCATAAACCTCCTGAAACCCAGAGAAAGGCATGTTATACAGAATTTGATTGCTGATTTTCACAAGACGGAACACACTGTTCCCAAAGTTTCTGAGACGGCTTCGACAGCCCACACCACTTTTGTCCTTCTTTGAGCTCATCAGGTATGCGCAATTCTCGAGTTCCGGTCAACCAGACGTTTTAATTGAACCGAAATTGTACGAAATTCCCAGAGGAAATACAACCATTTGCACATTTTTCGGGTTAACCCCGGGTTTAAATGAACCCCAGCTGGACCTTTCCTTTGTGATATTCTTTAACTGAATATTTCGCACAAAGGCTGCCTCGTTTTCAGCTGGCACGATACTCGAGATATCGCAGTATACTCTCTCGACGGAACACTACTGACAGATGAGAGATCTAGCTGTGATTCAGTTCAGCTTCCTATTGATAAGTTTATTTAGCCACTCGTATACAGTTTATTGGCGGTCAACTGGAAGACGAGGTTGATTGAACCTTGAAGACTACACTCGAAAAAGGGAGAAGTTGATTGCCGGCTATCGAAGAGTTCCCAGCAACATTATGCGACATGTAGAATATGGTACCAACCACAGCTTGAGGCGATCTCTTTGCAGCATTTCCAGACGAAGAGTAATGCAATCAGTTCTGTCCGAATAATTGTTTGAAGCGAGATCTCTGTCGTGCGGAAAACCATTTGCCCCCTCTGATCACCTAAAATAAGCTAGTCAGTTTCGGTTGGTTGGTCATTGAAAAAGCTTCGGTTCCCAACTCTCAAAAAATCCAAAACTTTACACTGAATCGGTCGCTTCCGGTGCTATCATGGTTCGAGCATTCACGCCTGTAAAAGTTGAATGAATGAAAGAATGTCGCAGGTTCTGCGTAATCTTCCGAGAGACAGGTTGTTTAAAGAGCAAATGAGGAAAAAACCCGATAACCAACACCACTGGTCGAGCCAATAAATGCTACAGATCAGGGCAGAAGGGCTGAGAAATAGCGAAGAAAATGAGGCTCAAACCATTTTAGAAGGAGTGGGCATTTGTATTACCGGTCAAAGCTTGCTACCTGTGTAAAATTTAGTATGGTACTCTATTCCTAAGGAGAACACCTTCAGAGAGTTTGTGCACGTATTTCTGTTGGAGCTGCTTTTCGTGGGAGGAATCATCCCTGGGAACCATATATATGCACAGCGTGAGAGAGAGAGAGAACGAGAACGGTTTCAAAGGCACCAGCAAGCGTGTGGCTGATTGATTTACCTAGAACCCGCCATTCAAGTATAGTAACGACTGGAGCATACTAACCTTGTTAACCTGCATACCGGTTGTTAGACCTGGACACCTGAGCCAGTACGACCGAATGTCTCTCTGTCACCTAGTTAAAATCGACTGCCAACCATAAACGGACTATTTATATAAAAAACAAACCTTGACATTTAGGAATGGTACCAGGAACGAGCTGCTAAAAGTAAATTTATCGTATCTATGTGTCCAATAAGTTTCAACTTTGAATCCAATCCTGACGTGCTTGAGCTTATGTAGCAGTGCTGATATCCCGGGGTTACTCACCCGCCAAATGAAGAAATGTCCAACCAAGATGTCCCCACTGAAACTTCACAGTAACTGTAATCGTTGCATCAGCTTAGCGTGATTAGTACAGTGCGGCATATTGGTGGTTCATTCTATTGCAGTGCACACCAAACAGCTTTGTAACCAAAAATGCCCTGTGTTCTGTGTAGGAGTGGGTACTCCAGAGTAGCCCGCAATGAAGTAAACATCGTCCCATTAAAATGTCCCATGCAATTTTTAATCTAAGCGGAACGTCGATAGGTCCCTTATCCTCAGTACAACCATGTACTGGGTTTTTGTCTGATAGAATTTCGAAAGAAAAATGGGTACCCAGGGCCAAAAACTAGTTGAAAAATGTTACCATTGAATCGAATTACTGCCCCGAAACGTTGGTTGGGCCTTTGACAACTGGCAACTCATTCTGTCTGACTTTTTGTAAATTGTAATTCCTAAATGTTTTCGCTCGCATGTTAATACATTTCGTTTACCTTAGACGAAATGCCTACGTCCTATGAAAACGGCCTCCGAGGAATGCAAGGATAATCTTTGTTCATGTGTTGGTCCACGTAAGCCTGAATGACTTTTTTACGAACTAAGCATTATGCGTTTTTTTTGTCGGAGAGATTCCGTTCAACAACTACTCCCATTTGCACACGAATTTGGATTTGAAAGGAGACTCAATTGAATCCAGCTGAATATCTCGTTTGTTACGTCGAGGTCTTTCCAGTTTCGGATCAATTAGCGCATAAGGTTGACGTAAACTCGGGGACTGCGCCTATCTGATGAGCTCCAGGAGGGAGGGGCAAAACCGGCCGTGGGCTGTCGAAGAGGTTTCAGCAACCTTACGAGTTGCGTGTTACGTCTAGATTCCATTCAGTTATGTTCAGGTTGTCTCCGCTGTTCGACTATTTTCCCGTCAGACTAGATTTGAGCACTTTCTCCATTTAGAAAAATGCATTTCAACTGTATCGTCGATATCTATCTGAGTAAAGACAGCGTGCAACTTAACCATCAGGAGGATCGCGATTTCACCCAATGCACGCAAAACTTTCCTCACGTTTCCTATACTGCAAAGCATCGTGCACGCCTGCAGTTTCAGGTTAACGTCGGAACGCCCTACTGTCCACTGGCTCCACATCCGAGTATTTGGATGAAACCATGGATGATAGTGCTAGTTATACCGTTTCTGTAATGCTTCGCTATCAAGGGACCGCTTACACCGGCTGAGCTGGCACACGGTGTTCTCTCTCGAGATTCTGAAAACGAATATAGCAGTGGGACAGTTTGTGCACAGCTAAGAACTGGTTAGCCACCTCTAGGACCTCTGGGATGACTAGGAACTCTAGAACCTCTAGGACCGCTGAGATATGCTTACTGGACCGTGCTTCACCATCGTTTAGGGAAAGATAGTGTTCAAGTGTGCAGTAGATAATGAAGGGCTGGTGAACGACACATGGAAATGACATCAACTAGTCGGGTTACATTGCTTCAGTTGTTAACATTAGTATATTAGTAAACAAATAGGGTGTGAGAAACTGGATTCACCAAAGCATGGCCTCTATTAACAATTTAAGCATATGTGATCCACTTATGACGAGGGAATGGGAAGTATATTTTGATTGCGCGACTGCGTATACTGCTAAGCGGTTTATGTATGCTCTAACTATCCGAGTGTATATAGGTGAATAATTTGTGACATAATTCGACCGACGGCTAATTTTCCGACAATTTGCAATGGCAAACAAGATTTTGTTTTACTGGAAAACAAGTTGAGATTTGCTTGGGTAGGGGAGAAACCCAAATCACTTACAGAAAGCATGTTATTTGAAATCCGAAAAACGTGGGTCTTAACCACAACCAAGATGAAAGTTTTCCCCAAAACAGAAGGGAACGGCGGTTTGAAATAAGAACTGCCAATGAATACGGCTCTGTTTTTGCAGCAGTCTGCTTTGCTTAATTCCCCCACCCTATTTCTTACAGAGGTTTTGGCCGTACAGTTGAGACAGTTGAAGCTTCATTTACAGGTTGGGGGACATAATACCCGAACTCATATTATTAATGAAGATCTACTATCTCGTTAGGAGGGATCAGTACAAACAGGCGTAGAGTGTGTAGAGTAGGAACTGGATTTTTTGCACTGTGGCAAAATAGCTTTTCGGTGTACATGAAACAAAACAGTGAGAATTCTCCCTGGTTTGAGGAATTCAGTCCCCTTCACTCCTATAAAGTCTGTTCACAGAGGAAGAATGCATCTGACGTTCTCCATAAGTGGACCCCCCTCTCATTTCTGACCAACCTAATTAAAATTACAATAAATAATAATAATAATAATAACAATAAAGGAAGTGACGGGCACACATGATTCCTTCAGCATACTTGCCCTAGAGGACATTCCGCATCGTCTCGTTAGATTCTGATGAGACATTTAACCTGATGATCGGTGAGGTCTGAGCATTTCTGGTTTTCGACTAATCCTAGTGTTTTTTAAAAATTGCCTTCGGTTTAAAAAAGCGTTTTTCATTGATAGAACTATATGCATAAATCCGGCTGCATAAAATTACACCAACAGGGTGTAACATGGTGTGACATCTTACCGCCCACACAAATAATCATGATAAAGCAGTTATTTTGTTCTTAAGGACACAGAGAGAGGAAGTCATCTGTTAGGGTTCCAAAAGCTTCATTGGTTTTCAGAGGCCATACATTGGAAAACTCTGTTTCCCAAAGTGTTCCTATTGTTTACCAATGTACAAATTCTAATAAGAGCTAATATGAGTTCATGCCTACTTAACCATTCCGGTTACGTGCCAGTAGCAGGTTGTATGCAAATCAGAAGTGCTGTGGCCATCCAGGGGTTAATTTTCAGCATTCTCGGGGGTCAGAACCCATTCGCAAACCTAAGATCAGGTCAGATTTACGTCCTGTTTCAGAGTGCAGTCCCATTCATGCACGTCGGAAGATACTCAGTAGTGGTGGAAAATGAGGGGCTCTCTACTTTAAACTACACTTAGATAAACGACGAAAACAGAAAAACCTAACACTATGTACGGAAGCGCCATCTGTGAAGCGCACCTGGATTGTTGACTTGTCGGTGATTATTTTCATTACGTTTCGCCTAAAGAAGACCATACCATGTAGCTGATTGACCTGTGTCGGGAGCCTGATAGGAAGGACAGGAAACTGAATGCACCCTTCTCATGCACAATGGTTATACTTTGACTGAACCTATCGGTATTTCTTTCTCAGCGTAAATTAAATACGAAGAGTTCGAATGTGGTAGCAGGGGAATTGGTAGGAAAAAGGTTTAACATACTTAGCCGACTTGGTCAGTTTTCAAAAGCGAATTAGCTTCTGAAATGTTTTCGGCTTTAATGAGCTAAATCAGAATTATGGAGTAAATAGGTCCGGAATTCGGGATTTTCCGTCACAGGGCATCTTTTGGTCGGGGAGTTAACGCGAACCATACTCTTTTACAAAAACAGCTTAAGTATGTAAAAATTGATTACAAACTGGTTTCCGGTGATGAAAATTAAGTTGTACCGGATTAAATACGCAGCAAACTGCCGATGCGTCTCCGGTTAGTGTTGAGTCAAGAAAGGTGTCTCGATATCCTGAACAATACCTCAACTAAAGCACGGAGTGGGCTTTGCGTTGCCTAATCCGTGAAGGATTATTACCAAGAGCTAAACCAATATTCCATGGAGTCTACTGTTAAAACCAAATTCGTTTGCAACTAGGTGTGTGACTCCACTCGGATAAGATCATTTTATCAAACATCAAACTAGCTAAAAACTAAATGCGGGACACATCAGTCTGACGCAGTGGAAGGCCTAACTGCCTGTTCACTGGCAATAGAATGAGCAAAATCTTCCATAAGACTCGGGCAGTGGGAAGTGTGTGCTACTGTTTACCATCTGTTGACATTTGCACCGCTTTTCCACAATTTGTTCGCAGTGGACCAAAAACCACCGAGAAGCAAGTTCCACGGCCATGAATATTTTTTACAGTATTGCTGACGTTTATAAGCAATCATTTATTTTTTCCAAGGTCAACTGACTGAATTTTGACCTTTTCATTTGGTTAAGGAGGCTTAAAAGGCTAATGAATGCTACATCTCTCATGAGATTGCGCTTCGCTTCAGCCCCTGGTTAACTTACACTGTCCTCCGAACAGCCTGTTTGTTAGACTGAGTAGAACTCGCAGGCAACCTACTATCAGTTTCATTCTATCTCTGGCTCCTCGGATGCGAGTAGGTTTGAAATGGTAGTGAAACGTACTGAGGAAATACATTTTGCTAGCATGCATATCTGCCTAGCTGAACCCCCAGTCAGAATCGCGGAGCTCATTCAGTTTGAGAACGTCTTCAAATAATGATTCATGTGAGGATCTGTTGAACTCCCCTCTAACGATAAGTGAGTAAGCAAACAAGACACGAGTAAATCTTTTTTGTAAGTAAGATAGAAGATCGTCTACCTGAGGAGACAGGACGAAGCCACGGTGGGTTTTTGGCAGGTTTTATCAGTCCTATGATTTATGCTGTTTATGAAACCTGTGCGGGCTTGATTGTTTTCATTCCCCTCTAAAAAGCCGATTAGAATGGGACAGTAGATGTCACTACAGCCAGAAACCCACCTGACTACCAAGATTGGAAGCAGGGTTTGAATGCAATCTTGAATAACTCAGTAGCAAGACCGATCAGCACACTCAAAATCCAATGCAGAAAATATTCTGTTAAGCATAGAATGAGAATGAATAGAAAGTTGCCAAAAGGTCACCGTTTGACTGTCGTTATGTTTTTCCGGTTAGGCTTTTTCCCCAAATTTCAGCTCCTCACTCGGTCAGCAGTTCAAACTGACAGAATCTCACGTTCCCACCAGCTTGTATACAATACAGGCAATCTAGATAGACGGGCGTCCTTCTAGCTTGGGTAAAGATGGAAGTCACCTTAAAATGCACTCGAACAAAACATTCGGTGATAGATTACCAGTTAGGGCAAAACAATGAGTAGAAAAGTACGAAAAAATTGGACTCACTTCGGAAAAGTTATCTGAATCATTTGGTGAGGTTTCTTTCAGAAGTGTAGAATGATTGGGAAACTGGTTCGTATAGTCTTCTACGGGCCATATTTCCAAAACTCTGGATTTTTTAGCACTGTCCGTCATCTCACAGTTCATTGTTTCCTCAATAGGATCGCTGGAAGGTGTCTTGATATCAAACTTCCCCCGTTCTGAAGGTATACGAAGCAAATCCCGGTCGTCAGCGAAACAGCGTTGGACGATCACGCCAGGGGAAAGGTCACATTCACCGTTCTGGTGGAAATTCAGAGGGGAGCAACTCGAGGCATTGGGTGAATTTTCCTCCTGTGACATTTGCCTAGTAAGGCCATTCGAGTCACTTACCGGAGAACTCTGTTCTCGGATTGCTGCGCATGACTTTTTATGATAATAGTAAGATGCACCCCATCGATATCGTTTTGCACAGCCGGGACATTGATACTTTCCCTCTGCACTGTGCTTTCCTTCAACGTGCTGCTTGAGCGAAAGTCTTGAGCTGAACTCTTTTCCACACTGCACACACAGTTTGTGGGACATCATTCCATTTGTGAGAGGGGTCGATGGAAGTGCATACTCAGACTGCTCGAGTAGATCACTTCCAGTCTCAGGTGTCCTGGCCAGTCCAGAGCATCCAAACCCTGCAGCAGCTGCCGCATTGGCCAGCACAGTCGCCATCGCAGCCATCAAGGATGTAGACGAGTCTAAGTGTTTCGAAGATGACTCAGGAAAGCTTCCAAAGTTTTTCGAATAATGCGGGAGATTTTGGTTCAGCCCCCTTGGATCTGAGAAGAAACGGGGACCTTTGCAGTCATTTTCGTTTTGATCCGACTTGTCTTGTCTTTCTTCTATCTCCGTAGGTCTTTTAGGATTAAGGACATCCTGATTTGTTTTCTGATACTCACCCGTTCCCGTTATTTTGGTTGGCATTGAAACAAAGCCACAATCTTTTCCGCCATGATATGTAGCCGCCGTAAAGTCAGGTGAACCAAACAGGTCAGACCAGATGTGATTGCCCGACTCGTTTATAGGGTAGTTCAGTCGGCTCTCATGTGTTTCGTCTGCTTTCTTGAGATCTGTTCGTTTTTCGGTTTTCATTTTCTCCGCCAACCTACTAATGGTAAATCTTGCCTGGCTCGGGAGTTCATCAGTCTCCAAAACAGAATTCTGACTGACCGAATGTTCGCCTCCATCGGCTTCTTTGCCTTGCTTGATAGAATGCTCCAGTTGCATCTCTGAGGATGGATTAGATCCTACAGGAAAATGGCCACGTCCGAATGGAAAAGGTAATATTGGAAATACGGGGGGAAACCATGGGGAGTTCAAATTCAGCCTTGTTTCTGAAGCCTTGCTCAGTGGAGCCAAGCTGACAAGATGTTGTAGCGCTGAACAGGTAGGCATATGTACTAAGTATAATGTGATGTCTTCAAAATGAGTTCCACATACGCACTTAAGGGCCCCATGATCCACTTGAGGGAGTACCGATGGGGCTTTGGGCGATGAAGAAGTTACTTTGTCTAGCCGACCACAACCGTCCGGTGATGAGCTGATTGTAGGTGACAATAAACTCGTAGGGAAGCTGGGTTTGAGATCAGGATTAGGTGTGGTGTTCATTAGCGGGACTGATGAATTCAGAGATGTCACCGGCTGGCTTGAGGGGGTGGTGGATAAAAACGGGGAGAAGAATCCAGACGGGATGAGCGGTGTTGTCTGAATATTGTTGTATGGCGTTGTGCCTGGAATGTATGGCAGTGACGTCTGTGTAGAGCCTTGGGTGCGGATGTAAGGATCTGCTAATCCCAATGGTGGTGGTATAGGTGTGAGTGGAAAACGCACACCCATTGCTGCGGCCGCTGCCAGTGCAGCGAAACCCATAGGTTCCCTTTCAGCTATTGAGTGACAGTGGGTTTCGGAAATGTTATTGGCCGAATACCAATCCGGAGGGCTTGAATTATGAGACAGTGGTAATGGAAAGGGTGGGAATAACATCATTGGATTTGAAGGCACTTTTCCAATTTGCGGTGAAGCGTTGTGCGAAAAGATGCTGGAAATTGGAGGAAAACGTCCTGATCCGATGGTAGAAGAAAGCGGAGTTTCACTGGCGGCTACACTGTGTGTTCGTGAATTGAGGGCACATGAAACTGTCATTCCCCCTGCGTTGTTGTCTATACTCGTGCCACTGGTTACTGGTGGTCGTTTCTTGCAGGTTCTTTGATGGTGGTAGAAAACTGGAGGCCACCGGTACTTTTTTGCACAGTAACGACACGTGTACTTCGGTGGATAGTGAATATGCATGTGTTGATCAAGTAGGGCTTTGGATTTGAAAGCTTTTATACAGTGACAACACTTGAAAGGCCTTGACAAATCTATGTTACCAATGGATGAGTCAGGAGTCGAATCTGTTGTCTTCAAAGCAGAACCACGTTGAAAAGACTTAGAGGCCATCGAGTTTGCAGGTGGTGGGGCCGCTGGTGGATATCCCAATTTTGGCGAGAAGTACTGATGTGCTATCGAACCACCTCTCGGCAGTCCACACATTCCCAAAGGTTGTAAAAGACCAAGAGGGAAACGGGTCAGTGATGGCTCTTTCGTGGGGGATGATCGTCCAAGTTCGTAACTTTTGTTCATATGATACGTGGTTGAAAGAAACATATTAGGGCTTAAAGAAAGTGCAGAGGACGCAGGGATATGGTTCCAAGAAGCAGGGGACGTTCCGTTTGCAGATATTGGAACTGAGGAATGGGACGGCAATGGAGGTAGCTTAGTCTGTTCCCCACTCATTGTTTTCTGCACAGATGACGCACTAGATGAGGCAGTTTGAGGAGTCATTTGATTGCATTGGCCAAAATGCTTCAAAAGTTCATTAGTGTTCTGAAACCCACTTCGGCCACAACCAGTACAGCTGAGAGGTCTGTGTCCTGACATTAAATCAACAGTATTTGGTGCGGGTGGATGACGATCACGAATACTACATGCCACTGGGTTATGATGCCCACCGACAAATACCATATCTGATTCGCCACCCCGTGTTTCCGATAATTTTTTACATTTGAGCTGATGCTTTAATAGATTTGGTAGCCATCCGAAGGTGTCTGCGCAGTGACAGGCAAACTTTCCTTTCAAATTATGTTCTGATTCGAAGTGATTTAGTAAGCTGTCAGCATTTTTTACTGAAAATTTACAGTCTGGACACTGAATTAAAGCATTTGCACAAAAGTCTTCTGGGCGCAACGAAAGATCCAGCGCGTTAACGTAGGTATTGCTACTGGAGACAGTCTTGGATGATGTCTGAATTGGAATATCATCTACTGGTAGCTTGGGAACATTCCCATTCGTAGAATTGTTCATTTCCCCTCTATGAGAACCTTGTAACACAACCGGAGGAGCCGAGGGGGAAGAAGTTCTGCTGTCATTTAGGATAGTTGATGACGCGACGGCTGCGGCAGCTTCTGCGAAACTGGTGGCCGTCTTTGCAAATTCAACACATTGGCGTGCATGCTCAATAAAATTTGTAGAATCGCTAAAGCTTCGACCACAAGGACACGGAAGGCTATTGGATATCAAATAGGTGGAACTCGATAGAGGACTAGACGAGACGATGTCAGCTAGATCTGGGCAGTGCCGTTTTCTTGGACTGGGTTCATGTGAACTGCTACTGTTGGTTTCACGATATGATACTGATAAATGCGACTCACCCTCCTCCTGTTTCGCTTGAAATGCCGTTCTATCTTCAATGTTCTCTCCAGATGAAGTACTATGCATGAAACCGCCTGGTGAAGTACGTGAATTTGCTTGGAGTCCTGGTGATTCCGGAGTGTGTCGTAAAGAGTATATCGAAGTTTGCTTTCCGTGGTTGGAATCCATAGTTTGGACGAAATGCTGTTTCTTTGTTTTGGAATGAGTTTCGAGGGGAACAGGTGATATCACGGACATTGGTTGCTTCACAGACCAAGTTAACTGATTAAGCGTAACTCAATGGAGTACTAACTGAGTGACGCAGACTCAGTTTGAAGTCCAGAACTGCATAACAGGTGAACTAACGCGTGTTGCAAGGATGTAAGGTACTGAACTATCTGAACTTTTCGGTATTTGGTTGTACATAATGACCGAAGCGCGATGCTGCCTGCCTGCCAGTCATTTTGCCTGGCCGCCTGTCTACCCCTATTTCAGACCCCCTAGCATCTTTACATCTGTTTAATCCGCCTACCCTTAACGAAAGGCTCACATAACCTACTCGCCTTAACCCATCAATTCACATAAAGTATGGACTGAAACTAATGGCCCAAAAGCGCGTGCATGTGTGTGTATGCGCGCACGCTTGTTCATGTGCTCGCGTGCGTTTGGGTGCGTCTGCGCAAATGCGCCGATCGCTCTGGTAGGCTGCTGTACCTTATGGCACGACGCAGGTGCTTTCTTATGTCTCCACGCGTGCATGCGTTTAGGCCAATGAAACCACTACTTCAACGATGTGCCGTATGGGTTCATTCCGATCCGTTGCGTCCGTGGGCCAGACACACGGTAGACAAAAACGCTTAATGTCTGTCTCTGAAAACTCCATGGAAATTCCAAGTCCAGTTTTCATGCAAACATGCTTCTTGGATTAGGTGTACGGTCTGGTGTTGTCTTCAAATTAAGCCAAATGACGAAAAGACGCCACTCCTATATTTTCGACAAAGTATCCGGTCGACGAACATTCCGAGGGTACTATGCAGCGAAATTTGGTAGCCAGGATAACCCATTGTGAGACCTTGCGTGGTTTAGATACACAGAAATTCAAACCAACTAATGTATGCAGCTTTTTCTATCTTGGTACCTCAGTGTAAGTTTGACGAACTCTGTGGGTATTCAAATGCTGATGACCAACGCTGAACGAAGACTGGAACAATAATGACCAGCTACAATAGCCAAATTAGCCCATTAATAAGCTCGATTAAAAGCGAGGCACAGTTGACATTAATTCTTTAAGGGTTATGTTCCTTCCTTGCTAGACAGATATTGAAGATATCGAAGACTTTGTTCATAGGCAGTGGGCAAAAACGGATCGGATGCAGTTTACTATAGTGTACAGAGCTAAACATGCAGAGGTAGCTGAGCGTGAATCTCATACATGCGACTTTCTATTCAGAGAGAGGCAATTATAGGGCCTGCAGAGTTCGGTGTTAAGCTGCAAAAGCGTTAGTCGGGTAGGTGGATCGAGCAATCGGTTCAAGAATAAGACTGACACCATGGAACTTTTGTCATGATGCCGGATTTTATTTACCAGCAGTCTGTATGGCTTGCTAAAACAGACTCTGTAAGGTAACAAGACGATAGGGAATCCTGCGCGTGGTTTCGTTTTTTCTCTTTCCGTTAACATCAGAACATCAGAACAAATCACTAGTGCTAGTTATTTCGTGGAAACAGGTATGATATAGTCGTAATACATTATTCATAAGGTTGCTGAATATTCTTCGACAGCCCACGACCGGTTTCGCCCTTCTTGAGGCTCATCAGGTAGGCGCAGTCCCCGAGTTTCCGTTAACCTTATGCTTTGCTTGAACCCAAATTGCACAAACTTAGCGAACTAGACTCATTTGCAAACAAATTTGGTTTTGCAAGAGACTCACCTGGAACCCAGCTGAATCTCTCGTTACTGATGTTTTTAAGCAACTGAATGTGCTGCACCAGGCCGCCTCATGTTTCGGTTGGTACCGATTTTTTCGGATAGTTGTAGAATAATTGATATTAGCAGGTATTCATCTGAACATATCATCTTGACTATGTGGGTTCATTACCCCATTATGGTGCATGCAGGTTGAATGCGTTGATATTAGCTGTGTGACGTCACGAGCATACAATCCGCAACCTTCGTGGTCTTCTAAACAACAGTCAGTGTCTTCGTAATTCCGGGAGAATTGGAATATCCGTTTGCGTCAGCAGTCAGCGGGAGCGGCTCATGAGAAAACTTGAATTAGTGCAGCTTCATGGAAAACCCAAGGTGCTAAAAGTCTAACGGACAAGCTCACAAACAGATTCATCATAGGGCAGGATTTCAATAATCCTCGAACAAATGCTATCGCGGACTACTCTTGTTATTTCACCACAGTGATTAAGATCAAGACTACCGGGCTATTGATAACGTGGAAATCCAGTGAAATAGATGAAGCAGTAGAAAATGAACGAGACAGTTCAAATGAAGTATTTATTTGTCGCTGGTGGTGAGGAGAATGATACTTTTCAGTAGAGGTTTCGCCCTGCAAGTAAGGCCTATCTATTCTGAAATCCATGATGCATTGTGCAACTGTTTCACCCTTGTTGTGAAACATCATCAGTGCGCATTTCACGAAACTCAGAGAGTTTCGAACCAGCGGCTTTCCGACAAGAATAATTTATTGTTTTTTTCTGTGGATCACTGATGGGAAATATGAGCATCTGGATTTCTTTTTACACCATCCCGAACCAAAGAAAGTGAAAACAATAGAGAAACTTTTGTTACTATCCTCTGAACAATGCGTATGCAACGCCCTGAAGAAACTAGCTGATCATAAGCCTGCTGAAATGCGTTTGCGCAATATAAACAGACATGAACCCCGTTGACGTACCTTGTACAACGTCAGAGTCGGTAAAGAAGTTGCTGAATCTTGAGAATGCTCTACATTGGAGAATGTTGCAAGTCTCCCACTCGTTGTTTTGTGTTTGTAAAAACAATGGATTCGAAACGACATTTCGTTAAAACTTGTTTTTGTTGTAGCCTCACCTTCGGTAACTCATTTTTGTTGAAAAACGGAGAGAGAGATCATAAAGACGGGAGAGGTTGCCAGTTTCAAAGAGATCATGGGAACTGAACTCAGGATGTTCGTGTGCGAATTCAGCTACTTGCTCAGTTGGGCTTGCAAATGCAGAGGGGCTTATTATCGTTTCACTCAAAGGAATGAGCTTTGTGGACGGAATGAAATCCTTAGTCACTAGGAGTTTCTCTGGTCTATACGTTTCAGACGACGCCAAAAGGTGACGATTGAGGTACATCGTGCTGTTGCCAGAAAACAAAATCTGCATTCTATAGGCTGCTTTGCATCGTTATTAGTAAACAGTGATTTGTTATTAGCCCCAATAAGAGACAGGACAGTTTGCTTTGGTGTTAGCTTGCCTGAAGCCACCACTTCAGAGACCAGCGAACTCGGAGATAATTTGCTCCTACTACCGAAATCAGGACATACTGGAGTGCTTAAAATGGTTTCCCGAAACTCACATATTGCTTCAAACTTGCGTTTACACACTTCTGAATTGTTCCGGGGAAAAAAGCACGGTGTGCGAAATGCTAGCTGACTGAGGTTCCGTTGTTTTAACCCTAAATGGTCAAATGTCCGTAAGCAACGCATATGTATTACGTTTTGAAAAAGCTTACGAACAGACTGCAGGCAATTAACTTTATGTCAACTAGGGCTTACGGAAGGAGTGTCCATAAAAATGTTCCTATATGACGATGGTTTAAGCCTGAATGCGGACAACCTGACAGTAATTCTGCCCATGCGATAACGGTAGAATGATCCAAAACATCTATCGCTGTCAATTAAACAAATTTAAAGGAAGAGCTACTACTTAAGTTCAGCTTTGCAGGACAGAGTTTAAACTGCTTGATCGTTCCATCCAAATGTTGACAAAAAAGAACGATCGAGCGATGCCTAATGGATTTAGTGGGGTATATCGATGAGCGAATTCAGGATATGCAAGTTACTAACTACTATTGTCTCCCTGGTCAATTCAGTGTTCTTTACGACAAAATAAAGTTTGTTTTCTTCTTAGGAGACTGACGGAAATTACTCAAACACTGGGAATGGATTCTGCCATTTTGGAAGCTCAGTGGATAGCTGCAGTCCATAGATTTTCATTAATCATACCTCATTCTTAAACGTCCATTTAAGGTTTAAGATGTCGACTAGAAGCAAATTAGATACATCTCTCGTTTGTGACATCCTTCGAATGAATTTACTGCATCGGCAAAAAAGCCGCTTTACTTATGCTTTAGGACGATATTAAGTACACTGGAACCTTGTAGTTAGTTCTCCTATGGGCATTTTGCTTCATACACGTCAGCTTACCTCTGACCATTACCTGCCTTACATGTTTCCGTCCAGAAGTCCGCAGTACCATTAAGCATATTGTGAAGGGAATGTCGCAAGTTTATTCATAAACATGCTTACGGTTTCGTTTGTTAGCGCATCCTTGAGTCAAAAGCGGTATTAGGCTGGAAAGCAAATTAACTAATGTATGACACCTGTACCTCAGTGATGAGTAACTTCTCCCCGCCCATACTGTTATGCCACCTTTTTTGGTTTACTAATGGTTTGAAAACTTTCGCTCGTTGAACTCGTTCCTTCGGGCTAACCTTGACCAGTCGAGCAGTTTGTGATTGTTTGACTGTAGTCGCTTAGACTCCGCAGCAAGATTGCTCCAGAATCACCACTTTTGCGTTGTACAGGCAAAGGATTCTATATCTATTCCAGTAGATCGTATCGGCAGGTATTAGAACCTCAGAGTACCTACCTCAGAGTACACTCAGAGTACCTCAGAGTACCTCAGAGTACACTACGACTCTTTAAGAAATCAATCCTGCAAATGACCAGCGGGTTTTCTAATGGCCAAACACACCAGTAGTTCTACCTGGATAAAAATAAAACAGCGAGAAGCCGGGAGGTTTTTGTGGAATTTTGCGGAAGTTTGTATGAAACAGCTGAACTTCCTTAGCAGACTTAACTACCTTTCAAAGGAGCTGAAGTGGTTTGTTCATCGCAATGATTCGAATGTTCCGTCGATAAAGGAATGAACGGGAATACACGCAATCACGTATCATATCTCGAGTTTATAAGAAATGCGTCCTAAAGCAAACCTGGAACTAGGCCTGTTTTTGTCGAAAAACACCTTTGCCATCAAGTTGAGTGCTCGTATTTCAAGTTGCGTTCTGTTCGATGTGAACTATGACGCGCTGCCAATATTCTAACTTATTACCCTTTGATAATGTCATCTCAGTTGGTGACGAAAAGTTTGAAGAGGATTGTACCTGAGTTGAGCGAATGTATAAGAAAATCCGAGAAAGAAGAAGCTCGTCTGTTCGTTGCACGTATTTCCTTCTCAGGTGCCTAATCGTGAGGTATTCATTACTGGAACCACTTTGATGGGGCGAAATCCAATGAAAAATCAGTCCAGCGCGCTCTCTATGAGAATACATTTAGACACATGTGGTGTATAGCCCGGAGCAATTAAAGTTAATCAGACAGTTGACTTAAACCACAAAGGTTAATCCTCACTTTATACTACCGAACTAATCCACCGACTTGCTGCCTGTTCATAAGGTTTTGAATAGGGTACCAGATGTTTTCTGCAGATCAGTCGGATCATTCTGCACACAGACAGAACTAATCCGAACTGAAAAGTTTGACTGAGGTCAACGAAGGTGAACGATCATTGCAGTCGCACAACGACTGCCAGCCTAATCAAGAACCACTACTCGAAATATGCCACCTTGGTTAGTTTGGTTTAGTTTTTTTCAGGATTATTCTTACTTCTTGTTCTAAGTAATATTCAACTGAACGGGGCTCTTGAGGCCAGGTGACGAGGATTGAGTGAGTTCCGAAAACCGTGACAGTCCCATTGTATGACCTAAAATGCCAGATGGTTTAGCGCTCCTGTTATTCTCAGGGCTTTTATTATTGCACTGTTGGTTGAAAATATGTATTAAGCCTACTAGCTGAAACTATCCTTTTTCGCTTTTCAAAATATTGAAATGAACAGTGAATAGTTAGGAGGTGTCATCTTGGGTAGCATTTCCTGTAATAAATTCTAAATTAACAGCTTTGATTGCTGAGTTCCCAAATTTGTCGTTTTCCTTATCAAGCTTCCTGAACAAAAAGTAGTGCTACAATCAAAACGATTGCATGGGTACAGCAGCGAACCTCTAGGTGAGCTTCTTCCTTTCCCAAATGGGAGCACACTGCCCGAGCCTAATGGAAATACTCCACTTTATTGATGCGGTAGCCACACAGCCATGCCTATAGAGACCTGAAAATCTTGGCAATTTTGACGCAGGACGAATACTTGACCGAATTTAGAAGGCGTAAAAAGCGATTTTTATACAGTTTGGCACCCTTCCAAATTTGGCTACGGGATATCTGAACGATAGGTTCAGTTGGGTATCTTCCAGTGACCTCAAGTGGGGTTGGCTAGGAGGGCTATCTTTTGAGCATATGTATCACAGCTATTGGTGACAAAACTAAAACTAACCAGGTGCTCGGGATTGATATCCGTTCGTCCATTTGTTTTAGTTAGGGCTAGAAAATCATTGGATAACTGGCTAGTGGACTGACCGAAAAACACCACCTGTATCGATATTAATTCAGCCCGTCCGGGCCTCAGTTGACTGTTCTTGGGGGATCTGAACACTAATGTTTCTCAAGAACAAAGTGCCGTGCTCTCAGTTGAATGAAAATGGAAGTTTTCCGGAAGGTTATTCCCTTATCAGGAATCAGTACCCCGATTTTAAGATTAGCAGAATAAACAAAGATAAAAAATTATTGAACTTGAAATTCGGCTTGGGAGACTTCGAATTTTCTAGCCAGGGTTTATGGAGCAGCATGTTGGCAATGTTAAACAATTTAGTGGGAAGCGTAAATAATAATGATATATCTTCTGCGAGTTAATTGCTACAATCCCCATGGATCGCTACACCGTATATAATAATTCCGAAACACTCAAATAAACCCAGGCTACATTATTGAAACTTCAAGGTGCAAGAAAATTTAAGGAGAATTTAGTTTTGTTTCTGATGGTTTAAAGTCATAATGAATCGTTCCATCTCGGGAAGATCCAGTAATTCCAGTGAAAATGGACACATCTGCGCACGGGTAGTGTTTGCCCGACTTTTTGGTCGCTTTTTATATCTCTGCCTCTTGTTCTCCGACTTTCTCATCATTTTTGGTGTAACGAACAGTAGGATGAGTTTCTCCATTACTGTAATTAGAGTGTACTGGAGACTTTGGATCGTCTTTATGGTTTCATTGGCTAATGAATTCGCCGCCCGCTGGAAAACCTCATGGTCAATGACTGATGCATATTACCGGAGTTCTGCGTCCGGTGTCATCGTTGCACATAGGAATCATAGCATTAACAAATCGTATATAACTTTTTTCTGGTTGAAATGTATCCAAAGTGTTAAGCCAGAATCAATGCCAGCACACCGCCGCAATGATAAAAATGGATACTTTTTTCGGATCATTCTGCATTCTATAATTGCGAAAGTGTGGAAAAATACTGAGATTAATTCCATTCTAAGCATCGCATCTGTGTAGTGTACATGGGAATACCTCGAAGATTTGTTCTTGGTTCGGGGATGTAGAAGCAAAATCACTATTTCGGGGGTGTTATTATAACGCGGCGTAATGCGATTTTTCACAGCATCCGCTTCACGTGACTAAATTTTTCGTATCCTTCCTAATCTATTTCGCAGGAATGTTAGATATTTCACAATATATGTAGAAACGTCTGAGGAGGCCAGATTTCAGTTTACCTCACTAGCCAGAGGTTTTACAAAGAGGTACTGAATTGTCATCCAAATTTGTTTCCCACCTGCAAAAGTCGCTCATCTTTTAGCATAACCCTTGATGTGCGTTAACCAATCCGGCGTTAATTTTTGCTCATAAGGCCCACAAGACTATATGCAAGCAACAAGATTAAACATATACACAAACCTCATGTAATTGTACGGTACTGAACTTAACTAGATGAGTAGCACTAAGGAGCTGCGTAACACCACACTGGACTATGAGCCCCCAACGTCTTATAGGAACTTCGCTTGTTAAAGACGTAGGAATTTGGTTCAAATTTATTCTCATGGCTACTTCAAGATGTGTTGAACTAGCGAGGTGTCGTCTGCTGTTTCTCCAATAACTAATCATAGAGCTACGTGAAACTATAAATGTCCACTGCGATTCCCAAAACCAAACACATTCGGTTTCGTTAGAAGGCCTAAAAGATAAGCTAACTTGAGAGCCTTGCGCCCTTTTACTAGAGCGAAAATCCTCAGTGACTAGCTCTTGAGATCCAGTGATTCGGCTAAATAATACAGTTTTCACGGTGAAACGCAGTAATGGATTGCGCATTTACCACTGTCCCAATTATTCGACTGAAGTCAGTACAGTCCATCTATGCTGCTATAAGTCCTTTCACAGAATGCAAGGTGGAAAGCAGCCTAGCAGCACTTTCATGTACGCATCTCAGGGTTCGCACACATACACCAACACAGTTTATGTGCACATCCATACGAATTCAAAGGATTGTGAAACAAAGACAATTCAGCACATTCGCCTATCTATGTATTGCACACTATCTACTCAATTGGATCATGAGCAGGAATTCGATTACGACAGTCCTCGTGATTTAATGAGCACTACATGGCTGTATGTACTCGTCTATAGCTATGGTGAAACAAGAAAAATCTGAAAGCTTCCAACAAAGCGTGTGTATATGTGTGTGTGTGTGCAGCGACATTGAATGGAATGAAATTTTCTCCAGAGGAGGACCATGTGCGCCACGCATAATTACCACGGTCTTTCGAATATCTCTCATACACACATATGGTGCACAGGGGCCCAAACGCACACAAACACACACAAACGACGATAGATCTGGCAAGCAACAGTGGCTGCATACACCATAGTCAGAATCGAGTTTGTTTAGAAATCTTGTGCTTTCTTACTAGGTCACTCACTTCGAACAAGTATGCCCGTGCGACCGCCTGATTAGAGAGTGGGTCGCCGTGCTGAGGCACGATTACACGCACAACAGCACATGCAATAAAACACAATACCTTTTGGTTTTTAGACTGTGGAGCTGGCTCGTGATTCACACACCTTGTTTGGAGTGTAGCGCAGTTTTGTGTTGTGTGCAATAACATTATGTAAAAAGTGGGTGTGCTTGCGAGCATGCATACTTTCTCACAAGACAACCTATATCGGTGCTTAGCTATATCACAAAAAAGGGACAATCAGCGCTAGGTCGTTTTTGCACAGAATCAAACGTGGCTGATCCAGCACTTCGAGCATTCAGTTTTTAGTAAACTGTAGACTTTCCACAGAATAAATTTATTAAACTGCAACAAATTACTAAGCAGCACAGTGTGTTATCTTCTGTGGAGAGCCCCAAAACACCGGTAACTAAGTGGAGTTTGATAATATGTGGGTGGTTTATCAAATGCATTCTCACAGCACTGTTGGTCTTGCATTGTTGACGCAATTTAATCAACTCAAACCTTATGTTCATTCAATCTATATTTTTGGTGGTACTGTTGTTCCGCACTGGAAGCTGAAGTATTATCGTCTGCAAAGCATTTTGGCCCAATATGACTGCTTCAGGTGCAAAGAACTATCATCTCCAGGCGTCACATGTAATTCTACACATCTTACAGTTTGGTGACAATTCTCATTTAGTTTTCGTATTTTCTAGGTTTCCTTTTCTATACCAGATGAGCCATGTTGGCATCCGCCCCACCATGTGTAGCAACGTTTGACCTCTTTAAAAGTCGAGTGACGAGTCGTTCAGGGTGCAGACCCTAACTGGATTTTAGATAACTTCCTCTGCACTGGGGACGACACGGATTGGGTCAATGAACTTCGGGAATAAGCTAGATCCTAGTATGACTCTGCATCTCAGACTGGATTACCCTCTCGGAAAAACTGCACCTGTTTTTTCGCCCTGAAACTCTGTAAAATTCAACATCATGCAGATCATTATTCCGTTGCAGCTGGCCAAGATCGCTCAAACTGACTCTTACATTCGAGTTTTGCTTGCTGATGGATGAAAACGTAAATCCAGACAAAAATTTAATTAATGAATGATGAATTTCTCGCCCACCACATGGTTATTCACTATTCCGATTATATAAGGGACTTCCTTGAGGATCACAGTAGATGTGTTCATCTCATGAATTTTGTTTATTGCGGAGTTCACTTATGACCATGTATACCGGGAAAAAGTCACGTGTTCATGTTAGACGAAAATAAGTACATCTTACATCGTTCGTAACGGGGATAATTGCAAATTCCAATGCCAATGCTAGCCAACTTATATATTCAGGAAGTGGAATTCATTCAGACAAAAGACGATTCCGGAAAAGATATTTTCCGGTGATTGTATTTGTATTC
Organism: Clonorchis sinensis; assembly: GCA_003604175.2. Classification (NCBI taxonomy): domain Eukaryota; kingdom Metazoa; phylum Platyhelminthes; class Trematoda; order Opisthorchiida; family Opisthorchiidae; genus Clonorchis; species Clonorchis sinensis. The sequence continues at coordinate 151,323,634 of CM030369.1, read as the reverse complement.
TGAGGCAAGAAACTCAAATCGAGAGCATATTGCTGGTTAGATCATTCACGAGATACCTGAGCAAGCTCGTTTCACGCACCAGAGTCAGAAATAAGGTACGGTTTGAGAGAGCTGTAGTCGTAGGTGAATTTAGTGCAGATGGGAATGTGTATGGCAGTGGACTAGTAGTTCTTAGCTGCAGTATTAATCCAAAGCGCGGGGTGATATTCGTTGAAGCAAGAACCTGTGGCTTACTTAAGTGAAAATTCCTGCATTTCAGAACTCAGTATATTTCCCTGGTGGCTGCTCCTCTTTATGCAGGAAGCACCCATTAAATATACACTTTGAGATCCAACAAAAACCACTGGCAGTGCGCAGTAACACTCATTAGGAGAAACAAAATGTGTCGGATGTCTGCTCTTCATCACCCTGGGTGCCCGTCGGCCACCAGTGCATTTGTCCTTGGCCTACTTGACTTGATGAGGCAAGTAGGTAGACTAGATAAACTGACTAGAATTTCCGGGAATCTAGGAAATGTATTTACCTTTCGGATGCTTTGAACGGTCGAATCAAGACTGCGTTATACTTGTATTGATGAATTCGTGTCATGTTGCTGTTTTTTTTTAAAAAAACCGATAGCTTCAATAAGTGTGGAGGTGTTCCTGTCGCCGACAGTGCGATACAAAAACATTGCCGTCGTTCGAACAATTGCGTTGGTTTTATGCACATTGCGTAAATAGTCAGACGACAGATTACCTTATTTGCTTCTAATAATCTGATGTTTTAGTCCCCCATTTCCTTCACTGCATTACCGGGGCTTGAATCCTACTAACCAGTCACTAATTCCCACCAAATCTGTGTAGTAATTTCTTGCTGAAACTCCGCCTGCAGACGTACTCCGGACACAGCAGCTTCTGACCTGTATATGAAAGCGTCATCAGATCTCCATGTAGAGGTGTCCTTACTTACCCTCACGTATCCTAACCAGTCCTATTTTTCTTTTCGCTTCCTTCTCCCTAGCGTACACATAGCGGACCTGACAGTAAATGACCCATCACTGCTTTGGAATGTCCTGAAATGACGAGTTACTTCCATCCATTTGGATAGCTCAACACCTTAAAAAGTATAGAGCTCTGTTTTTTTCATACAATCTCCAAAAATGAGAACCATAATCATTCTCTCTAACAATTCAGTCGTTACCCTTCGCCCAACGACACTGCCTCACTATGTTTCTGGCTTGTGAAAGCATAAACCAATGCATACGTCGATCACAGGCCTGCGTTAATATTGTGGTGCTTCTCCGCCATTTGCTGTCAGACTTAAAACAAGCACGCTAGAGATTTGAACTGATTCTCTGAACACTTGACTGGTTGGATCAACTGAAAGATATTAGGTTGAAAATCCGCCACTCACTGCCCAATTAAAAGGGGACTTTGCGGTTTAGTTTATTATCCCCTTTTCTTGTAAATTTTTAACGACAAGCTTAGCGGTGATTCGGAAGATTCTTTATACCGGGAATTCCCTTGTACAAAAGTTTAACCGTACTTCATTGACAGCATTCCTTAGTAAACGATTACATTTGCTTTTGGTCACTTATCCACTTAAACATCTTAACTCCATACATGACCATCCCAATCTCAAAATGAATGACACCACAGTTACGGCTTTCCAAATGAAATCTTCGTATTCTCTACCTCTTCCCTCCCACTCATCAGATACTACCCCCGGACGACTCCACTTTCGTCAGTCTTTTCAGCAGTACTCTGTGAAAGTTACTACTATGTTTGGCAAAACGATTCGCCATAATCGTAGTAGGATTGAGCGATATCTTACTCGGCTTGGGATATAAATATTCCAGCAATGGACGATCCTCAATAAGCACATTTCCACTTGGGAATATGTTGTCAGTTTCCAAGTTATATTACGCAGCGCGTTGGTCCGTCTTGGCCGGATACAAAAGTAATTCAATTATACCTCATGGATGGTGAGCGAGCGCTGATTGTTCAAGAGTGCTTGCCATAGTCAACTTTATCATGACCTCCATGATATACCATGTTCATTTTCATTCAGGATACTTCAAAAACAGCGCACCTGTGTGTTCCTCGATTTGAAAACAACATGGACCTCTAATGGGACTACCACGTGCTTTCAGTTGCACAGTTACACAGTTACACTCACCCGGGATGTTAAAAGTGGTTTGAAAGTGTGGAAAGTGTGTGTGTGTGTGTGTGATGAAACTACCTGGTCAACGAGTTTTACTACTCAAATAGGTTAGACTTAGAACCAAGTGGTATCTGTCATGCTGCTGAATCCAAAGAGCATAATGTCTGAAACCAAGTGACTAACTGCAGATGATTATTAGATTTCACCGGGTGAAATTTCACTCAACGCATTTTAAGTGTCTGGTTTATTTAGACTTGTACCTGGTCAGCTCATTAAGCTAAGTTAGCAATCACATTTACAAACTGATCCTACTCCAATTCAAAATGTCGGCGCACATGCACACCTAGTATGTTCTCTCTACACCGGGCAAGCGTCATACTGTGCAGCCATGTAACGTGCTTTCTAGTGCCCATTAAGCGTTACCCACACAATGTGCCAGACTCGGCATGGGTCCGCACTGGTTAAGAAAGTTGATGGTTGATCCTGTCCGGTGGAGTGACAAGGAGAACTAAAAGCATATACGCCCGCTACATTTCCACTCCAACTGGTGTGACACAACTCAATCCACTCGATTTCCGAGCTCTCTGTCTGACTACCACTACTTGAATTCTTGTCCCCTCCCCCTCTTGTGCACACAACCATCACACAGAATAGGTTGGGTTTTAACGAGCTGTCAGTTCGACGGAATACGTAAGCAGATGCGGGATGACCAGTCCGAATTGTCTCCTTCTACCTCAGATGGCGCTCGATGTTGCGTGAGAGAGGTGGGGAGAGGTTTGGGGTGAAGTAGACTGGGCTTTTGTACTAGTTACATGTGACGCACGAGAATAGTTCAAGTAATAACAGCTTGGACCAGAACGCCTCTCTGGTCATCACCACCGTCTGTTTTGAAACAACGTTAACATGTCTACCATAGGACACGTGCGCATGATTGAGGTGGTTCGCGCTCATTGAAATTCAGTTAAAGATCGTAATTTAGTTGGTCGAGTTATATGCGTTTGTTCATGGGTTGATCATCATCATCATCACAAAACATGGACAGACAGTGTCGCCATAGGACTTTGGCTGATGCGCTTACACGAGTGAAAATGGCAATGACGGGTTGTGAATATGGGTTATACATGTTAGTTTGCGTAGACAGCTGTCGTAGAGGAACGAAAGTTTTGGGTGACGCACACAATGAAAATGAAACCAGTCAGGTGCTTATGAAGAAAGGTGTTGTGCAAATATACCAGCTTATAATCAAACAACTGTTACTGTCAACGTAGTATCTCCTTTGGGCTACTCTGTCTTTTCTTTATTTGCCTTGCAGCGGCTAAACTATATGCTTCTCCGTAAACCACAAAAATATTATTCACGATCGTCCGCGAACGCTAATGACAGCCAAAATATTACGTCAGGATTACTGCAGTCCAAAATTATGAGCTACTGTCGCCGATACATATAATCATCTGCTCAGCGAATACCTAGTAAACACCAAATTATGGCGGTTTGAAGAGGATGAACTTCCTGGAAAGAAGAAACATATAAGCTGGCCTGGCTGCAGCAAGCATTTTCTGAATATGTTTGTTATTACGTTCAATCACAATCCTTTCTTTAGGCTTTGGTAGAAGTATGCATGGTAACTACAACCTGTTTCACTCCAGTTGACTCACTGAAGGACCAAAATCCCTTTTTCCCAAAGGACCCTAAAATCCCATCGAAAAGCTTGGCAAAGAGGGAAGACTTACACGCCTCTACGTAGTGATTTACCGGAGAAATACATGAGTTTTTCATCGACTTAGATGACGTTTCCAGCTTTACTAGCAACCGGCAAAGATTTACTCAACTGACAGCAAGATAGTCGATGACAATATTTCCGCTAGGCATGTAAAAACTAGTCAAGTTATCTGGGGCCTAATCTTCCAAATCAGGGATAAATTCTGGGTTGTGAGCAGCCATAGAACTAGTCTCTTGAGCAAATGATAAGGTCATCGACCGAACGCATTACTCGTAAGGTTGCTGAAAACTCTTCAAAAGTTCACTGCCGCTTCTGCCCATCTTGGGGCTCCTCGGTAGGTACATTCCTCGAGTTTCCGTTAACTTATGTTCCAACTGAAGCGAATCGTCATAAACGAGAGATCCAACTTGGTTCAGTTAACTCTCCCTTCAAAACCAGATTCGTGGGCAAATGTGATTACTCGCCGTCATCAACCGAAGTTTCCTCCTCCTTAGGTGTGATGAACGTTGGTTCTGCTTCTTCATCAGTGCTGGTGCAAATAGAAGTTCTCTTTAAAATTTCCTCATCCTCGAAATATCCCATGTATACTATAAGTAAAATCACCTTGTTGGGTTGACTGGGATACGTTTATGGTGAATGTCCCGCCTCGCAACTGTAAAGTTACCAGAATATCGGATTTAATGAACCCAAATGAAAGTGTCACGAAGAGCAAACACTGAATTTCCACTAGGTTTTAGTACGTCGTGTGTATCGTCTGTACATTCGATATGCTGCTTACTCGTATTGTGCAAATTTCTGCTTTTACGACAGGTTAGAAGGCGCTAGGAACAACAAATGGCTTGGTCACATTTTTAAAAATTCAGTGTTAGTGCGACGATTGCCTATTTGCTGACGGAGATCAGGTTGTTTGCCACTTCTCCAGGATCAAGGCAATCCAAGGCCCGAAGGAAGGTCAAGGTCACTGTGTTTTGGGACCACGAAGGTGTTTTACCGAGCAACAACCATCCAGCGAGTGAATCGGAGAGGGACAGCTCAAGTGGTTAGAGCGCAAATTTACTGACCGGAAGGTCCGTGGTTCGAACCCGCCCTCCGCCTCTCGACTTCCCCTGTTTAGGCTTGAGCAACCTGACTGTATCCCAGCATTCATGCTTCCTTTGGGTAGATTGGCAGCTAGGCACCGAAAAGGTTTTACAGCCGAACGATTATCATGGAGTCAAACTGATGGTTCAGAATATCACTGTAACATTGTCGACTAAAAGAAGTACTGAAAGAATAAAGGAAGCGGAAGTTTTGCAAAGTGATTTTCTTTCTTAAAAAGTGCCCCTTCTCACAACGAATGTTCAGACGAAGCTGGAATTTGTTCGCATAGGCCATCTAAAATTCTCACAGTATCTTGTTCCATCTGACTAGCTTTTCTTCCTAAGTCGCAAAAGTAATTCCTGTTAAGGCACAACTTTCGATTGGAAAAGAGCTGATGGTAGCGGAGGAGCGGTGGTTCAGCAAACATATGTGAGTTTTTTTCTCGAGTGTTTACAGACATTAGGAGCAAGATGTGTCAGATGCGCTGAACTGCGGAGTGAATACGTAGAACAACCCATAAGTTTCGTAGTTCTGTTATTTCCCTCTAGTTTAAGCCCAGAATATTGACTGAAACCTGAGTTGTTTACACAGCGCATGCAAACCCGCAGCTGGTCGTGACGATGTCTGTGCCGTATATCTCCCTGTAAATCGCACTGGATCATTATGTTTATTCAGTTGGAATCCCTTCGCTGCGCTAACTTCATTCTCACAATTGGTCCACAATTTAAATTGAAACAACGTTGCTAACAATGTAGGGTGCTTGGCTCTTTGGAGAAGGCACGTTCAAACACATTGTAAATGATGCCACATCCGCGGGCACAGTGACAGCAGAAAAGTATCAATGTTGAAAAAAACCGAAACAGTCTTTTGACCACAATCGTTCAGATTTGGAAAACAACCTTGTAAACGACCACAACTACGTACCTATTAAATGAAGCACCTACACTCGACCAATGACTGACACTGATGGGTCGTGGAAATGTACCGTACCAGATACCTCGGAAACCGGGAGACGTTAATATGGCTGCATGTAATCACCAGTGCAAGCATACGCGCGCGCACACACACACAGGCGGATTCACAGAACTCTTTGTATCAATCCAATCTAGGTTGGTTTAAACACTACCACAAACACCATCACCAACATAGCCACTACCACAAACAAGAGGGTTCGCAGTTTTTATGAATCTAACAGGGTAATTTGTCTTGTTCTCAGTTTGTTACATACTGGTCTCAATTGGCGACAAGTACCCGTAACCAGTCTATTATTTCGTCTTACGTATTCAGATCGGTCTATCGAGCACGCGTGTGCAGTGTGTGTGTGTGTGTGTGACAGCCTCAGCCGTATAGATTGAAAGTGGAGAACAAAAGATAGAGAATTGAGGGAGAGGGTAGATGGCTGCAAAATAGGTCTGTTGGTTGAAGTCACGTCCAAGTGTATGCAGTAAGAGCAGTTCAGTGTATGTATAGGTGTGTGCGAGTACAGCCTGGTCCATCCTCCAACGTGTTGTCGTTGACCATCCTGTTCGCTCAGTGGAACAGTCAGTTTAATTGATGCTTGTTTGTGTGATACGTGCTTGTGTACGTGCTGATTGGCTCACTTCAAGCCCGTTCAGTTTTCTGGAAAATGTAACTCAAACAATACGCCGGGACGTAATAAAAGCAAATCGATGAAGACTTAATACTTCGGGTATCTTGCCTGGCGGGATGGACATTGGGTAGAACGTGGATTTGAAGCAGGTCATGCTGAACAGAGCTTTTGTTGACCTGTAAAACTCAGCAGCTTGGCAAAAATCTGAGACTGTTCTTGATGTGTTGTCAAAGCACCTGAAAACAAAGTGCATCATTCACTATGCTCAAGGAACTTCCCTGTCGGGACTCTCCCTCAAATACACTTATGTAGTTACTCGTCACTATTAGCACATTCGTCTGTACATAACGGCTACTTTTATCCAGCAGGGCTTGCCTGAACGTACAAAAAGTAGCGCTGGTCACCTGTGGCCTTCAGATAAGAGAATCCAGGAGGTTTGTACAAATACCACATGGTTATGACGGAGGCATTTCCTGCAGATAGAATGTCCCCGATTCCTCAAGACTCAGGAGGAAAAGCATTATTGTTTGTTTCTTTGAGAGCAGTTAAAGAACTAAAGCAACCTTTGAACAGTACGTCAATCATGGCCAATTGCGTCTTAAAACCGTTTGGAACACTTTAGAGTTGGGACAAATGGCAGTGATGCTCTAGACTCATTGACACAACACCGATTTGATGCACAGAGATAAGCTTGCTTTGGTTGAATCATAGTTGAGGCATACGAGTGAAACGTAATGTATCCTTCATTCATCACGCTTAGCTAAAGGTTAGCACAGACAAGAGTTTCAGCCGTTAATTCACTAATGATTGTATGACTCCATTTTTTTGTCAGAATATTGCAAGTTTGGATGCACCGTCCATTATTCTGGTTCATCCACGCTCCACATTTTGTACGTGTACCGTTCGTATGCAGGTATTTCTATCCCATTTTCAAGGACTAGTACCTGTTCTAGAATTTGCCTGTCACAAAAAAACACGCCGAACATAAAAAGACCGTTTATCCCCATATGGTTTTATCCAGCCACGAAGAAGGCTGTTCGAATGAACATGAGTATGAATGCTAGAAATCACGCAGCGACCTATAACTAATAAAAAAATTGCAGCAAGTTTTAAGCGTCCGTAGAGTTACCTGACTGGGAAGTCCTGATCCGATGACACAAACAGGATATTTACTTGGTGGTCGTTCAAGAGTCAGGCAAACCAACCACATCGCTCAGGCTTGAACACGTCTGCCCCTCCAGAAGTGCTAATTCAGATGCGTCCAGCGTGTTCTGGTGAAGTAGTGGTAACAAGCTCGCCTAGCATGTCAGGTGCCCGGTGTTCAGACCATGGCAAATCCAAGGATATGCACTATTGATGAGCTTCAGTAAGAGCGACACCCCAATCCGGTACTTCCCCTCTCTCACAGAGAAAGAGTTACTCCAGAGCAGTGGGGATGATTGTTGAAGCGGGAGTAGTGCGAACGTGAACGCGAACATTCATGCCCCCTATAGCATACGTAAGCCTGGTCGCGTAAGCTCGGAAAGCCTATACGAAATCCTAGATTCAGCAGCATTGCAGACCGGTTGTCCGTTATTCGAATGTTAGATTGGGTATACTAGCCACGGAAAGTAGTCCCAGCATTGCGGTATTTTTGCACTGTTAGACAACTGGGTTAAACCGTTTAGCCTCATATTAATCGCTGGTGCTTTATTCCCAGGATGCTGTGAGCCCACTGGTATCCTATCGATCCCAACAACAGGCCCGCAATCGGAGTGGACCCAGCTCGCTGGCTGTCACTGCTCCAAATGTACTTTGCTTCTTGCGAGCACAAATTTGTCCCTCACAGAAATAACAAACAGGAAACCGAATGATCTTACCATATACAGTCCTATCACTTGCCCAAGCCCTTAAGTTATGTTAGTTTCTTACAGCCTTTCGACCAAGTAGTCCAGTAAGCGTCGCTTCTAACCGCCTGGGGTATGCCTGTTAGCACTCGGGGTCCACATTGATCTGGATTGCCTCCCTCAATTCAAAAGACATGGCAAACTCACAGTAGGTGTTTATACACTACGATGGCCGGCGCTACAAAGTTAAAGTTTTCGATTACCCTCTGTTACAGTTAACACGAGCTATCAGCTGAGGCACCGCAAGTGAAAGCTGAAACCTACACCGTTAAGTGGCCACCGTTTCAATATCATACAGGAAGGCAGGACTACAGATCATTGTAAGTGCAGTCTGGTATGGAGCAGCGAGCCTTAATTGTTATGCCGATTTCTCAGGTTCGCCGAAAGCTACACTAGTCTTGGAAACATCAGTTAAATCAGAGGACAGAGTGCTATTGAGAAAGCAGAAGTTTGCACAACATACGACGAGATATGCTGAAGTAGTAATACGTAGAGTAGCACTAAATATTTTCTTCAATGGAGCTTGGTGCACGAATCTTTCAAATTTTAATGCGTAGGCTGAACAGGACAGCTGTAACCAGGTTTTCCAGTTCACCACCCATTTACGCGAACACTGCAGTCATGCTAAAGAATGTAAGTCAGCTGCTACCCCCATAGATTTCGGGTGATGTATCGCTTGGTTCTTCGTTTAGGGGTGACACAAGCAGAGCACCGTCAAGTGCAGGCAAAACAATTTATTTTTGTCAAGTGATTGGTACCGTGTAAATAAAATAATATTTTTCCGAAAATTGTGTCACTAAAATAGGAGAGTTCTGGTGCAAACACAACTTTCCCAGTCGCTTTCACCTTTAAACATTGAAAATCTGTTTGTCATAGTAGTCAGGAATAGGGACGATTGACTAACTAAGTTTCTTTTGGGGCAAACTATCCACCACAGTCCTGCGGATATTCATAGTTCAAGAATTTTCCCGAATGCTTGTGCCATATTTTCAGTTTATTTTCTGCCATCTTTTTCAGTATTGAGACTTGTGTTGACTACGCTGCTGTCAAGTAACGATATTTGCATTTTGGTCATCTTTTTTCACTGGTCTTCCTTGGTGCATTTCAGATGCCGAGCATTTTCGGACGTCTTTCTGCCTCCGCCTCTCTTTTCACTGGTGGCTGACAGGTGATCAATTAATGATTATTGTTTTCAGCTACCAGTCGCTTTGTGTGATATTTGTTATCCTCAAGCTTGTCGACCAGTTTTATGCGAAGCCGGTAGACCAGTACCGTAAACGTCTTCAGCATCTGGTCCCTCAATTTGTGCTACTCAAGATTGGTTGAGGTTTATCAGTATGCAATCCAGTTGGTGCCGTCAGCTAGGCTATTTGAAGCTTAACCTCATACTTCTTGTCTCCAGAGGTGGAGTTGGCATGGCATCGTTTTACCAGAGTTAAAAATTAGCTTCGGTCTGAAGAATTATTGAGTTGGTCTAAATTCAATTCATCCCGTCACTTATCTAATGCGTATCTTTGAAAAACAGTAAAATAATAGAGCAGGTGAGAGTGAACGCCATGTGGCAAAAACTACGTAGTAGTGCGTTGATGTGTGGAACTGAAATTCAGGTTTATCTTCAGTAAGTGATAATGAATGTGATAAGCACCTGAATCTCCGAAGTGCGGATTCATAGTGCATACGCCTACAGGAACTAAGTTCGATCACGCCAGCTGGAACTAAGCAGCAAACTTGAGTGGAGAACGAACACGCGCTTATCCAAAGTGATTCTACGTTTTTCCCTCGGGGTTTCCAGTCTTTTGCGCTAGAGGATTGCGACATCAAGAAATGAGTGTCATTTATGTTTGTGCACAGTCCAGCCAATCCAAGGTAGCCCAGCACCGTCCATAGACATCTATTAGACGCAGAATAGAGACGGTTACTCTCTGCCTGGAGGACTTTTAGAGCAAAAAGCAAGCTAGTTGTTTGCGACTGTTAAGGAATTTCGTTCACTTTTCTATGGCTAAAGCCGAAAAATGTGACCAAAGCCATGACGTCCTCTACATAAGGACATCTCTTCTTTCAGAGACGAATTATTATACCCAACATATTCGTTTAAGTCTTTCTGGAGTAGAGTAATTGAGAAAGACGATTACGGGCACCAGCGGATGACATGGCAAGAACGAAGCTGGCCAAGCTATTTGCGGTTGCTACCCATATATGCGACTGCATCACAGTTATGTGACACTCATCTGAAATTATGTACAATATTAGGTATTTTCACCGATAAATTTTTAAAAAACCAAATCAGAGGTAATTGAAAGGATGAGTCAATTAATTAAATGGATTGGGCCACAGTCACAGCTTAAGTAAGTGAAATAGTTCGCAGAAGAATGTTCAAGTTTCGCAAAATTTAAGCACATAATTGTGGGTTCTGTCGGCTTCTGATAGTCTATGCGATCGATATAAGCCTGACTGGTGTTGTTCGTAGCCGCGTTCTGGCCATCCCATTTATGATTTAGAAGACACGAGTTTCGCCTTTGACCAGTGGTTTCAAAGATATATGGTACGATATGCACTCAAACGGGTTTTCTTCGGACCAGCAGTCAGAGAAACCAGACTGCTTTTAAGTATTCTGTCTGAGATAATGCTTTGTCGTATCAAATCAAAAACGTGTGTCACAAGCGTGCGCGAATATACGAGTAGATGCAGGCAGTGGTAGTAGTAAAAAATTACAAAACTACAAGAAGTTATTCGCTATCACCGTCCTTCAAATTGGAAGCGCTGACATATGCCTTCCTACAGAGTTGCATGGAATGGGTGGGGAACAAAGATGCGCTTACATCTTGAGTAATGTGAAAGTTGCATAAGCCAAAGGTGTGATAAACAGTCGCCTCACACGGATGTCGTCGCACTTGATCATCTCATTGCAGCAACGAAGCTCTACCTAATCCAGTCCTATACTTACTTAGTTACTTACTTATACTATACCAGTCCTATACTTACTTCCGATTGTGTCTTGTCGATTCCCCATCCGAAGAAGGACACTCCAAAATATCCAAAGGGTTACAATTTCACACTACCACCTGACTTGGAGAGCTCAGAAAGAGGAAGAATATCTCTTATCTATGGGTTTCTTAGATAGCCGCTCACAATGAGATGCCAAGCAATCACTATGACCACGCAACTGGAATGTCTACCAATTTCGACCAGTCGGTCACCCTACCCTGATTGGTTAACTGTGAGGCTCGAGCAAAGAGCAGACAAAGATTTCTTATGAACATTCGAGTCGCCACATTGTCGGTTCGGATAATTGTCCGTTTGCGGCTGCCCGGACAGAGGCATAATTAATCGAGTTAGTTGACCGAGAACATTATAATTATCGTTTTCATTTACGCCTGCAGATCACTCTTGGTGTGTGTAAGTGTGCGCGTTTGGTCTTGGAAACGGGTTAAAGAGCATATAATTGATGCCAATATTTCCACAAAACGGCTGGTAGAATTGTTTTGTGGAAATGCTTAAACTGTTCTGACCGTGTGACTGGTTTCGATGACAATTTGGCACGCACGTACAGGCGGAGTTCTCAAGCTTGTGTTACCGCAGAAATATAGCGTTTGTGGTTTGCTTTTGGTTAAATACCTCGTATGTAGGATGCAAGACACAGCACCGCCTCCCGTGTCAAAACGCAACCAAATTTTTTGACATATCCTAAGTTGAATTAACTGAAAATGACATATTTCGACGCCTAAGGATGGATTTTGGCAAAATTCCTGTTTTGTTAAAATCTAGTTAAGTTGTCGACAACATATTCACTAGCCGATTGATGCTCTTTAAGAGTGAACCACCTTTATGAGATCCAGTGCATCTCTCATTGACATTTTGCGGCCCGTTCTACTGTCTGAACTGATTTACATCTTGCGTAAATCAGCATTTGCAAATCCGGTCTGAAATTAACACAGTACCGCGCACCAGTTCGAGTGAGGTTCGCTGTTTTCTCAAATGATGTCCAAAGTGCAGTAGATCGCACCACAATTATAGCTGTTCACAGTGTAGCCTGAAACCTGCTATGCTTACTACAGCCCCCCTTTGTACCTAATTTTGCATACACGTACACATTAGCTCCTCGCAGACACATCAGTCATGAAGAACAGAAGGGCTGGGACGCAACTTCTGACCCTGCAGTATTTGGGTTGCGCACGCACGCGATGCGATGTATCAGACCAACCAGTAGAAATCATACCAGTCAGTATGATACAAAACAACTAAACCCTTACCTGGGACATTAGTAAGCAGTATTCCTACCCTATAAGACTATGTTTGTGTGTCTGTCCGCACACGCTGTATGAGCCGAAGACAGGCGTGCGAGGAGGCTTAGCGTGTGCACGATACCGCGTTTGGCCTACCCCAACATTGTTATTCAGAAACAAACCAACCATAAGTAGACTTAGACACGTCGTTGATCTAGAGCTAGAGTAGAAGTCTGAACATAATCAAGACCCTGGCCTGAAGTCCTATTTGCAATTCTTTTACTGCTCAGCATACAAAAATGACTGCAGTAGAATTTGGCAAATTATTCAAACGGGGAATGGCTGACAAATTATTTGAATGGCTTTTTGGCTGTAGTTGGAACTGCGAGTAAAGGATCCCAAAGTAACTGTAAGTCATCCCGGACGAAGGCTTTTAAAGAAGCACCTTTCTGGGGAAGATTGCTGTCACCTTTATTACAGTTGCGCCTCAACGAAACGTGATGTACTTCCGATGGCGTGTGTCCTGGATGCTCGGTAGGACTTTATTATATCAACTGAATCATATCACTGCATCAGAAAACACCCGATGGTGTAACTTTCTACTTCGCTATGTAACGACGCATTGATGATGTCACTTCGATTGGCGAAGAGCCGTTAATCAGACTACCCAGTTCAGTCAACGAGCCAAAAGAAACCTCTACAAAGTCAGAAATGTTTCACCATTTTACTCTTAACAAGCTGCTGAGTGGAGGCTACCTTATTGCCTTTTTGCTTATAGTATGCCCCAAAGTATGTTAAGATGGCTCCGCATTGAACCTGGCATTCAACGGAATAGCGTCCATCTTACCAATGAATCTTCCTTGTCAATCGGTACCTTTTTTATATGAACTTTATACGGTCAATTGATCAACGGTCCTATTTGACGCTTTAGTGTACGACTCGTCTGCACAGACATTCCAGTCCACAGATGAAGTACACAATTACACTTTGCACTGGCGGACACTTGAACTTCCGTATGTTTACCGCAGGAATGCTCCCGAAAGAACGAAGAAACTTTGCGGATTTCTACAGGGGACATCACGTGGGCATTGCTGTGTCACGCTTTCTCGTTACCTGGTAATCCCATCCATTCATTCGTGAACTTGTAAAAGAGTCAAGAAATTGTGCACTGATAGTAACACGAGAAAATGTTATACTTTGGGAACAACTCATGAATATCGATTGATCCTCGAAGACACTTACCTTGTCTCAGGCTGGTATTTTCGGGTATTCACACCAGGGGACGAATTCGTGCCCCACGATCATGTGAATTGCGATAGCATTTATTTGTGCTTATGTGAATACAAGCCTTAAAAAACGTATAAAAGTTTGTAGCAGGGCCTTGACTTTTGTGAACGGAAACACATCTGCCCAATAGCCAATACTGGGTTTTACTGAAAACTGTCGCTGTGTCCCTGACAAGCTGCATCCAGGCGACGACTAGTCACATCTTGAGGCCCAAAAGTGTGGGCTTATTGATACGAAGAATAGGTACCATTTAATACTCGGCCAATTGCTGAATGGGCGCAAAATCTTAAGAAATGAAAGGCGGTAAGAGATCTGCCAAATATCTGGATGACAAGATATTAGAATTAAAACAAGTGGCCCCCCTTTAGGGAACACTTGAAATCATGCGCCCTTAGAAAAGTGGGGATCGTGAGGACACACAAATGTTACGATAGATGAGGTTAAATTAATACGAGGACCTCCAAGTGATTCTCACATCCCCGCACCATAAATTCGTCGAGAATAATTCGAATAATTCGAGAACAGTTCTGCAGGAGAACGTGAAAAATTCAAGACTTGAAATCTTGTAACCGGGTTGTAGGATTCAGGTTTAGTTGTAGCAGTTATTTGATGAAGCCAATGGTATATGCTGGTAAAACGAACAGCTGCAATTCACCAGGCTGTCCCTAGGTTTTTCTTCGTGCTTTAACAGACCACATAAGCCAGGGGTAAATCTGTTGACTGCTACAAGTTAGTTGAAAATCTGGAGAAGAGATGCACTGCATTTAGAAAGATTTTAGCATCCAGGATGGGCTGATCAACATGATGTATGGCGTGAGTTCAGAGATGCACTGCATTTAGAAAGATTTTAGCAGCCAGGATGGGCTGATCAACATGATGTATGACGTGAGTTCACAAGTGTGATGAACAGTCGGCCGACTTAAGACCCCCCTCATTACGTTCCTGGATAACATGGCCTATGCTTTCGAAAGAATCCCGGGGGCGATGGTTCTCTCCCGCTTGCAAAGCAGCTGAATTTTGAGGACATTTTCAAAAAATTTTTAAAGTTATATCGGTTGGACACGTTAATAGATGATTGCGTCTCAAGAATCCTTATATGCTCTACTGGCATGGCAGATCCGAGAGATACATTTGAATTTCGGACCTCCGCACCAAATTAAAATATAATCATTGTGCCAACTGAGACCCAAATTTATACTCGAAGCTCAAGGCTGTTGTTTTACGTTTCAACATGCTGACAACGATTGACCATCGGTCCGTTTATGAAACTGCAGAGCATCTAGAAGAGCGGTCGATATCACACTGCGTTATCTTGTTCAATAAGTTTTTAAAGTATCCATTCCAACATGTTTTTTTCAGTCAGGCGAAACTGCAGTTAATCTTTGGCGAATTTCGGCCTTAGTCTCGCTAGTAGCTCTTCCACGTCTAAGTGACCAGAGTGACTAAGACTCGCTTTCCAAAAAAAGCTGAAAAGGCTGTTAATTTATTGAAGTCAGGTTTTGTTACATTCAGATGCGCTCCTCCTTCTGCTCATAAATTTTTCCTACACCACACATGAGTCCAATCAGTGTCATATGTTCACCGTTGTCTTTGTTCGTCCAGAAAAGCCATGGCATGAACGCAGCCTGCTGAATCACTTCGACACACGTAACATAGATGGCGTATGACTCGTCAATGAGGAGATCAAGAGAATACTTTATGCAACCTACACCTGCCCCACGGTTTACAGCTTGAAGTTTAATGGACTAAGATAAAAATCTTGTTCCAGGAAAACGTCCTACCCAGCATCATCTATGTCAGGCAAAACTGAAGACATTTTTACCCGTGGACACTATGGCACGCGGAAGGTAATGACTTTCCGCCACAACGACCGTCATTTGCCTCAGGACCTGGGCCACGTTCAGATGGGGTGACTGATAAACAGCAGTGGGATGGGCGTGTTGGTGGAGTAAAACGACAAAATTTCATATCAGTTTCTTCGTAAAGCTGTTTGTCTAGGCTTCGGATTAAGGTGATAGCAGTAGAGAGATTTGAGTGGCGTGTCTTTTTTTACCCACTTTCCAATGCAAAAAATGCAAAAGCTTGTTCATTTCTCGCATCAAAATTAGAATAGAAATTCCTTGTAACTGAGAGCCCTTTACGACATTGGGAAGTGACTCTGAGCACATCGGATGTTGTTTTAATGCAAGTCTGTCAACTAATTGCAGTTGGGGTGATTATCTTCTCCTCGCTGAGGCCCATATCTTTCTTCTTCCCTCTTGGTTTCTTTCGGTCATGGGTATAAAATAGGTCAAAAATCAATATTACCTGCTATTTTTACTGCCTGCTTTTTGGTCATTAATCTAATTTTCTCGGACAAACTGGTGTTTTTAGGTTTTTCTGTCCGTGTGTGACCAGACTGTTAGACTTCATTATCTCAATATAGTTTACTTAAATCTGTTTATGTCAATTTTTGAATAATTCTACCAGCAAGCATCGAGATGAGATGCACGATCTCTTGAATATTAGTGTAGAGACGTAGGATCGTGCGTGTTCAGTCATGAACCGGGATCTTCAGACATGTAACACTCCAGAAATAACACAGCCGGAAATGATTCTAGAGCACCAATGTGATGAGAAGTAGGCCATGAAAAGCGCGTAAACCAACAGCCGAATAATTAACGAGATTATCTAGCGATATTTTGTCTCATTTTAAAATGAAAGAGTGGTTGAAGTTTTTGAAGGAAAATATTCACAAGCTTGCCGAGAGCTCTTTTACAGCGTACGACGGTTTCTCCGTTTTTCTGCTTTGGACTCATCAGTCAGGCGCACTCCCCAACTATACGTCAAGCCAACCTTTTACTAGAACGCAAGTTCCACGAAAATCACCAGCGAAATACAATAATTTGCACACCAAGTGCGTTTTAATGGGAGGCCCAGCTGAACTCTAGCTGAATAACTTGCTAATCACATTCCTCTTGATTTGAATACGCTGGCTGCACAAAGGCTGCTTCATGGTCCGTATGGTGGGTAGCGTAGGTATCGTAGTATATTTATGAAACGAACACTAATCATAAGACTGGTGGAAACTGTTCTTGTGAAAAGGTCTTATCTATGTTGTTGAGCTTTATTTAGAAGTACCTTTTGTTGTATAATATGCCAAGGAGTGGCATCTACCTGTTAACGGCACTAATCTAAAGACATACTGAATTATGCTTCGAAAAACTGACAAACAAACCACTACCACAGAAGTATTTAGTCAGCTTAGGTATCTCGATCGCTTTCTTCAGTCGGATTCCTCTTCAAGGTCAATCTACGAATTTGAGTGCCTCCTCTTTCTCCTACTCATCAAAATTCCATAGCATGAGCCTTATTTATCTAAACGTAATTAGCGATCGTCAGTAGAGCGTTTGAGGAAACACTGTTGTAACGAAGTAAGCACTATAGCAAAAATGCGTGTTCTAGATTAGCTTTTGTTATCTCTGGACTATCTGGTCTATCTCTGCGTCCTGTAGTTCTTTGTATTAAGCGTGCAGAAAACCTCGATATACACCAAAGAAATGTGCAACCAGAACTTCGACACCGCTTGCTGCAGTACAAGGCGCTGTCTCGTAGTTCATTCCGGCTTTTGATTTAACTATGAGCCTTACGTAGTGCACAAAGCCCGCAAAATAAAGTAAAACCACTGATTTGTTCCCAAGCGAAAATGTAATATATAAAGCAATGATATTTAGTTTTGCGTCGGTACATTCTTAGAATTTTCAATCACTCAAAAAGCACAACGTTTCCTCTGCAGCTCGAATGGTAAATGTCTATTGTGGTATCCAAGTTGTCTGGCATGTCTTGATTATCACTAATCATTGTTGACTACAGCAATGACAAGAATGGTTCTTAGATCGTCCGCAAAGTGTACCTGTTTTGCTGCTTCGAACTCAACCGAACCTCATTTTCGGTCAACACACTATTGCGTTCAATGATAACCACCACCGATATTCAGTCCATTCGTCGCTCTATATTTCAGTAAGGTTTGACTCCAACTTCTATTGAACTGTTCAGTTGGGAAACATTCGGGACTACATCACAATATTTACACCCTGACTGCTGCCCTTTCCATGACTAGTCGCAACGTCCTGTTCGTAAAGATACTGTCCATTTGAACTCATCAGAAAATCAGCTATATTGGTGAAAACAAGTGAGTACGTAGAAGTTGAATGGATGCTGAAGACCATTTGGGACAATTATCATGATGTATTCATCTTCGAAACTGGATCGTGCCCACCTAGCCGAACAACAACACCAACCGAACTCTTCGTCTATTTCAAAGGACGCCTCATCTTATGCTTACAGCCCCTATTGAATTTTGGAGTCTACACGAAGCCAATGTTCCCTTCATTTCAGTTCGATGTTGTATCGTCTCCCATAGTGACATGGTCCGATCTGTACTCTTCACACTCTTCGCAAAAAAACTTGCGCACATTGTGCCTCAGCTTCCAACTCAATTTACGTCTGCTACCCCATATATGCAAAAGCCCTACCAGCTGAAAGTAACCACGATGCTAACCAGACTGGAGAAGTAGAGAAACAACTAACACATAGACACCAAGACCGATATCACTTATTGAAAACTTAATTTGAGGGCCACGTCCCTTATACTCCTTATGCATTCTGTCTGGGAAATTATGGTATAATAGTGACAGAACGAGTTCTGGGACAGCTAAACTCTAGGACGAATTCGTTGAGTTTATATTGCTACACTTAAATGGACCCCTGGAAGATGCTTGCGTTGAATGCTATTGAGCGTGTTCCGAAACGAAACCCTCCATATTCTATTGCAGTCGAATGTGAAAATGCTAAAATTTAAAGGTCTGTCACCATGGCATGCATTATTAAAAAACCTGCAGCTTGAATTTTGCTGACGAAAATCAACGTGACTGCTCTATGAAAAACTAATTCATTCGAAAATGTCGCTTGCTACATGCTAATCCAAAAAGTTGCGATTAGCATTGCGTTTATAGCAGTCAGAATGCTGAACCCTACTTCGATGTAAGAACTCTGTGTTCAAAAAATATATGGACCACAGTACCGTCTTTCAGGGGCCCCGATGAGGGGATGCTTCCCAAAAGAGAGTTGAAATATATTGGTACAGAATGATCCCGACTGAACTTTTCCCGAAAAGATCACAAACTTCTGACGTGATAGAATATGGTCACTACGCGGATGTCAAGTCTAAGTAAAATACGCCATCTTTTGATCGCTGAGAGGGTTAGACAACGAACATCAAAATTTTCTTAGCAGATCCGTTGGGCATTGTGTAAGGGCGCCAGTAATATCGCAAATGTTAGAACACGCAGTTCAGGACACTTCTGTTAAAACCTTCGTGGATTTCATAGGAATGAGCCAAGAAAGTGTCAGTCGGTGGGGCCAAACAAGGCATTGAACATTGTCACGCAAAGTAAGGAAACCAAATTTTAGACAACTATAAGTTTCAAAAGATTTTTACTAGCCTTCCTCTCAAGTATTTCCCAAGTGGACCAACTTCATTGGTTTCAGTGGCTTACGCAAAGAAATTGTCATATTTACTACTAAATTTCTTCATGTAAACTAATGAATTCATGGCTATCCCTGTTCCTTTCATGCTGTCCAAAGCTCTGAGGAGAAATCTTACCGTTACGCGGGTAAAAACATGATAAATGTTCTCTCAGAAACTGCGAAATCGGACGGTCTGCGGGTTACATGCTCTTTGGAGGGGTATTTTACCTGAGAATGCTCCTGTTTCTCATTCTAATTAACTGGAATAGCCAGTCAATGCACATTTCAGCAAAACGTGACCTTGGTATATCTTGTGAGGTACATACTTACATGCGACCTTACCCTGTGGATATTTAGGTCTTAGTATTCATCCATTTTCACTTGAATTTTTTTTAACTTATCCAACGAAAATGGCTAAAAAAATCTGGCGAAAGGGGAGTTAATGGGAGTTCCAGCCTTGCTGCTTAGGTATAAATTAAAGTGTTCTTATCTGAGAGTACTTTTAACATGCTTTTCAATTGTGCAATAGATATTCATGTAGCATAGCTCAACTAGACTCTAGTCGTTTGGCCCAGTAAGATAAACCCTTTGCTTTTCCTATCAGCTGGATATCTGAACATACATATTAACTGCTTTAATTTTTGGATGGTGTGTCTCGGTTCTCCTACAGCCACCCAACTGCGCACTGATGATGTCTCCTCGTATGGTGACAAAACATTTGCAAGTCGATTGCCGAGCTCGGCGAACAGATCAACAGCCACCTGATCAGTTTCATTTTCCTTCACCCAAGTGACTATTTCGAACTAGGTTAGCTAAGCGGCGACATGCCTTCGTCTCTTTAGTTAGGATGAACTTAAATGATGGTAACTATAGTGGGAACAAACCTTTCTGAACCTGATAAACAGTCTAATAAACATAATAGGGCTCATTACCAGAATCAGTGGGGCAAAGTTACGAAATCTTTTGAGTCGAATTTATAGGCCTTTATGGACCTTTACGGACAAGACGAATTAGGTAAGATGCACCAACTAGCTGAATACGCCAATCGTCTAGTCCTCACTGTATTTCTCACCGTATGGATAATTGTACTCAGACATTCACAACGACGAGATGTAGTCTTGTCCAGTTTCTCCCCAGCTAAGGGGAATAACGTCACACTTGGAAGCACTTCTAATTATGAGGCCAAGTAGCTCTGCTCTTTTCCTTCGAAGTGAACTATTGAGATCTTTACCACAAAAACATGACCAAACATTGATCTACTGATAGACATATGAGGATAAGACTGACTTTGCGACGGCCTGGAGAACTTGGCCATGTTGCCTCACAATGAGAAACATCCGCATATGAACAGCTACAAAATAAACATGGTTCCATCCTACGTGACAGTTGACTGATGTAACTGAAATCCCCAAAATTTTGCTCTTGCTCTCCAGCTTTTATGCATGTTTGCGCATATACACATGCCTGTGGGAAATGGACTAAACTGAATAAAACCTGCTCGTGTGGGGTGTGCTTAGAACCGACACACAACTGCATACACACTGCTTTTCGACAGCTGGCCGAGTTGTACTCAATTTTCGATGGATCACACACACACGCATACATGTTATTGAACCCGGTTTGAAAGTCGATCTGAAGACAAAGTCAACCAACTCCACCAGCTATCGGCAGTAAATAATTAGTATATACTTGATGAATAGACAGATTGTGGAACAATAGCCAAGGAACGATTGGCATAGATGGCCACACAGGTTTATGTCCTCTAACTAATGAAACGAGTAGTGTTCGTGCGTGTATGTGTGTATATATATATTTGCCTGGTGTTTGTGGTTCTTGCGTATGTCTGCGTCTGTGTCAAGGCTCACGTTCTGGTAGGCGGAGCCTGACTAAACTCGATACAATGTTAAGTCACATACTCAACCCTCTCCTCCCCATTCGACATATACGTGCATACAAGGGCACCATTAAATCCTGCAAGACCTACAGGTCTGTTGGGAAACTGATGGCGTATTCACGTCCTCCCTGAAGAGGTTGGTGGGTTTCTCTGTGTGTGTGGTGGCAGTGGGTGATTAGACAGTATTATGTCAGAATGAATGGAGGCTTAGCGAGAGGAAATCGAGTTGACATATCAGTCAAATTAAATCTCGTTTAAGTTTATCACACTGGCCCCATCAGAACAGACTTGCTTGCTGGCCTGCTTGTTGAGTTGCCCGGCGTTGTTGTTGTGTAAGTTCGAGTGGGGTTGAACAAGAATAAAAGAGGTTTAGTTGTTGGTCTGAAGAGATACAGCAAATCGACGGATGTGAATGTCGCATATTTGAGTTCAACTAGTATAATATTTTGCGGGAACGACAATGGAAAATGTTACTTCAACTTTTAGTACCACAATGCACAGAACCTTAAAATGCAGTTGAAGTAAAGTAAAACTGCATGATTAAAGGGTGTTTATAAAATAATTCTTTTTCACTCTGTAAATCATTCCTATTTTTAATTCGGGTGATACGTCTAAATTTGTTTTTCTAATTACGTAAAAGTGACTTTATCAATTCTAGATAGACAAACTCTAGACAACGAACAGTCGGGAAGAAGTCATTCGTAGAGTTTGGTATTCCACGTGATATTTGTAATTTTCGACGAACCTTGCATTCACGGATCCTGTTCTGCAGTGTCACATTTGACAGTTTTCCGACCACGTTTTGATGAGTAAAATTCCGTGAAGATGTATGGAAGCAGGTGACAAGATTTTTCGCTCGTATGAGTTACTAATTCTATTGGCTACGTACGAGGCTGTCGAAATTTCTGTATAACTGAAAGGAGTTGGTATGGTGAAAGTGATGTCACACGAATAAGAAGACTCCGTAACCCTCCTTTTTTCTCCTTGTAGGTTTACGGTTTATTTCACAAGAAGTACGGGGTCGTTATCAGTTTTATCAAGTTTAACGTTCGCAGGAAATCACGGACAATGAGAAGAGTACCTGAAATGAGGTGGTACCCGAAGTAGTTCCTAGTCAACAAATGAGGGAACCTCCTTCGACCCGTATACTCATCTGAATACCAATTCGGTTTTCAGGGGAGACCGGAAACCAGATGAGTCTCCCGTTTATGGCGTTCTTAACTTGGGGACTGCGCCCACCTGATAAACCGCAAGAAGGGCGAAGCCGGTCGTGGGTTATCGATGAATTTTCAGCAACCTTGCGAGTAGCTTATTACATCTATACAAAGGAACCTACTATTCGGTCGGTTGGGTGGAGATGCCATTGACAGCACTGCTGGTTTTAGTACAATCGGTGGAGATATTCTTGGATCTCCGGGACTGAATTGCTTTTCAAACGGCTATGTAAATAGAGAACTTTTAAACACCGCAAGTAATGGCCTTATGAGATAAGATGGATGCAATAAAGGCTAATCGAAATGTCGCACAGATATAAATTCCGACTCCCTGGAGAGAATGGCTTGTTGGCAAGGTCGACTCGCACGACAACTGTTCGCAGAATAATTCGTCCGGTGATCGCTGAGGATGGTGAAAGGAAAAATAACGTGGCCATAGGAAACTGACGTACCGACGTGAAAGCCGATACATACCTAACCACACAAGTGAGCCATGTGTGCCGACCCTAACCACCGACACTGAGAATTGTAACCGAATGGGGATACTGTGAAGCACTAAGTGACATAGGAGCCGCGTGAATCCTGTTACGCAGCACCAGGAACAAGCACATGAGTTGAAGGGTAATGGTGTTTCAGAATAGCTTTAATTAATTTGAAGCTTTAGCTACTTGATATGACTCATATCAAACAATGATGTCTGCTTAGGTGGCTTTGGATCTGTTCTATAGGTCGGCTTGTTGTGCACAGTTCACCCCCTGAGGTAGATTATCCAGAACGTTCGGGCTGTTAAGCTATCTAAATCATTTTGTCCCCTTGCCTTAAGTAAACGTTTACATAGGAAGCTTCTGCATTTCTAGAATCAACGTTGTGACACTTGGCCCAGGCCTGGCTGGTTGGATTAAATTGTTTTCATAAACCGAACCAGCACAGTAGGCGTTCGATTTCAAACCTAGCACAGCATGTCCTATGAAGTTTCTTACACCCAGCCCCCTGCTGTGATTAATAATGCACTCTAAAGCGAATGACAAGGTGATAGCATTCCCTAAAATTGTCATTTATCTGGTTGTCTGAGTTTGTGAAGATTTACACTGGGCAGTCGGTCGGTGGACAAAACCGCGACAAAAAGAATAATGGAGCTCTGCAGAGGGCCAAACTCAAATGTTCACAACAAATGGATGAGAGCTCTTAAGTTGCACCAAAGTATTGCTCTTTGTAGAACGCCAAAGTTCATCTCACTGGGGTAGTGGACGAAGTGTCACCTGACCATCCTAAGCTAACTAATTTTCTACGCATCAAACTGAACGTCCACACAAAGCAAGTATAAGCGTAAAATGTATATCATCAGGACCAGAGGTATCCCTGAGCGTTCGAGTCCTGGATAACTAAACGTAGGTCGCATGTTCGGTCAAGTGGTTTCTAGTACACTTTAATGTGTGTGTTTCCAATATTGACATGGTATATTTCGTTCTCCCTCTCTTGGGCAGCTCCATCATTCAAAGATTCTTTTAGTCTGAACGTTGTAAATTCCAATGGAGGCTTCAATGGGATATGCTTTCAGCCTCACCAAACATCATTTAGTCTAGTGAGGCGAATTCTCCTGCGATGAGAAGAAACTCTGAGAAAAGCAGTGAATACTGAAGAACATATACGCTCCCACCCGTGGACCGCATCTCATCAACCACAGGGTCGTTGCGTTGCACAATCGCAAAAACTACGTAGGGTGAACATTATACAGTTTCTTGAATAGAGCATTTCTTGTTTATGGTTCTGCACGGGGCAAACACGCTGTGATTACGCTGGGATCTTCATACTCAAGAAGGCTATTGCCGCAAAGCCCTGACTTGTGCATTCTGTGTCGTGCTCACTTATTTGACAGATGGTGTGAAGAATATAGACAGTTATGTTGTGCTTGTGTAGGAATACACATCGGTTTACGTGTAACATGTTACGGGGGAGGGACGTAGGAAAGGAAGGTGGATTGAAAGCCGCCATGTTTTCCTGTGGGGCAGTGTGCACCAAATACTATACTGTGAACGCTAACTTTTTGGGCCTAGAACTGCTTAGGCCAGATCAAGTTTTGTTCCTTCTGCTAAGCAGCGTGTAAAAACGTCCCCTTTTATTGAGTGAGGTTTGATTTTTTTCAAAAAATTCTGAATAAAAGGCATGCAAAAAAGGGATTTATCTAAGGTTAACGAACAGTGAAAAACGATGAAAAATCCGACTGATCTTAAACAGGCCATCATCCACGAAACTCATTATTAAGTGGGTGCAAAATGTTCGATACCGCAGTTACGTTTTGAGCTCTCCTGGTGATTCTTCTTCTGACGATTTCTTCTGGCGCAAGTTAAGGAAGACTTGTTGGATGCCTATAAATAATACCTCCCAAGAAGGGTGTCGCTCACCGTTGGAAGGTTTCATCATTTTCGAGTGCAAACCGGTCAAAAAGGGTAGTATAGAGTTCATTTCGGAGAATGTTTTGCATCTCCGGAACATATATCACCTCGGAACGTTTTTCTTAGTGTTACTACCACCAGCTGTTGCGGCTTACCCATATAAAATTCCCATCTGTTAGTTGTTCTTCGAGTAAGTAATCTGCTGAGAATATTGAACATGTGTTTTTAAGAGTCTACCGATGCCTTGGGCAATTTATTCACAACACAACTGTGTTTGTTTACTGACAGGTTGAAATTGACTGCAAACCAGTATGTCCTCTCCTTATTCCCGGGTCATTCAACCCAGAATTAGAGACCTCCCTGAGACCTAGACTGAATTCAAATGTGGTATATCTTCCAAACTTTGAAGTTCTCAAAATTCTCAGTTTTTACCCTTGATGGTAGTTGAATTTGATTGTTTATCGTCTCATAAACGCATCCACCTACCATACGTCGGAAGCGTGGTTCCTCCGAATCAAAACGCCAGCAGTTGTGCAAAGTTGAGCCCAAATTGCAGTGGTTTCACAACGGCTAGGATGTCTCCTAGCGCTGCATATGCAAATAAGTTTCGATTCATAATGTTTCCGTTTGGCGGTAGGAGCAAAAAAGAACTCCTCAAAAAGGAAGTTTAACGAACAGGTCAACATATGTCGTCCTACCTTGCTGCGCACACATAGTTTCATTCACAGGAGGGACACACCCCAAACAATTAATTTTCCGTTGACCCATTTTATGTTTGAAACAACCGATTTTTACGGATTCACGCACTGGTCCGAACTTGAGAAACCTTCAATTTTCGGTCCATAGGGTGTTTGGAATCATGCGACATGTTATTTCCCCTGTTCTAGCGGGTTGAACTAACAACCGGGACAAAATTAAATAGATCGCGTAACCAACTACGTAACAAAATAACACGAAGTATATCAGCCAATGGCGTCAATAAAAATGGATAGGAACGCACGCGGTATTTGACTGACAGTACTCATACGAGGGGTTAAACGGTGTTAACTATTGCAACACTTCCCTCCGTGGAATAAATTACTTATGGTATAGCTTTTGGGGGATCCAAACTCACCGACTGATGCATGAGTGGCCAGCGTTTCAGGTTTTTTGGGTATTGCTCATAACTGCCCTATTTGCTATTCCCAGTTATTTAGGCAAACTAAAGAAACACGTTTTAGAATATAATTTCCAAATGATGTTTCGATTTTAATAGTCTCAATTTTTCTAGGAAAATTAACATTTCACTTGGTCTGGTACCTTACTTCCTTCATCCGCTCATTCTGTTACCTTATGTTGAGAAGAAGGCACTGATAGGCAGAGGGCTCGTGTAATATCCAGATTATGGAAAGTGCTCCAATATTCCACCATAAAGTTTGTTGATTAGGCATGCATCCAAAACTCAACATCCAAACTCAACTCTGACTTGTTTGCTGTCGTTCTATTTTTCAAAACTTTAAAACTGACAAACTCTCGGTTTTATATCTAGGAAAGGGGATCGTGTACTGCACAGTTCTGCAGGCATCAGCGCATAACACTACGTCTTCTGATCTGTTGATACGACAGGAATTGACGGTGGCGGAGGTAAGTGAATCACAAAATGAACCTTCCTTTTTCCGGAAACTGTTCTGTGGGTTGATGGAAACACTTTAATCAGTGTTTGATTATGCGCATAGTTCACAGATCCTAAAGAAATTTATGAACTTACCTGAGGTAAGCATGCTTCCAACGGATTTGTTCATTGCATTTTAGTGGGTGAAAGTTCCTGTACTGGGAACGATTTCATTAGTTTTTCCTAGAGCCTGCACAACGATGTAGTAATTACATTGGTCGTATAGATCGGCTGGCCTACCTGTGAGGATTTTCCACCCGGGGTTTAAGATCTTGTCCAGATTACAAGATTTTTTGGGGTGGTGTTCACATTGCGCCTCTCCCAAATATTCTGGTGAATCAACACCATAGCTGCTTGCACCTGACACAAGTTTTGTCCTACGGTACACACCCCAGGCATTCGGTCGTTATTTCCGCGGTCTGTTTGATACACGATGGTACATATCTAGCAATATCAGGGAACCACTGTGCATTTTTTACGCGCACTTTATCACCCGATGGTTTTCACTGTTTATTCAAGAAATATAAACTGACAGACAAACGAAATTTATTGATTTGGGAGTCCCGTCGCTCTCCCATTTCTTTGTTAATTTTCCGATTCACTAGGTAGAGGTTTGTTTCCATGCCGATTACTAATCAGTCTACGTGTCGCGTAAGTAAAAATCTGACAAAAGATAAGGTTTTATTGGCTCACCCGATAGTCATAATTATGGGGTGCGGGCTTTCAGTAACTAGGGCAAATGAGGTCAGAATTTCGTGAAATACATACATTTGCACACTAATCGTGTTTGAACAGAAACTCAACTAGTACCCAGCTGAATCCCTGGTTTATCATATTCTTCTTCAGCTGGATGTGCTTCCTGCACGAAGGCCATCTCACATTTCACTTTGTATGGCATTCTAGATATTATTGTATATTTCTCGAAGGAGCACTACTCAAAATGTTGAAAACTTCCGGACAGCTCGCGACCGGTTTGTTTTCTAAGTGCTTTCAGTGACCTTATGAGTAATGTTTTGTCAAGAGGCCAAATTTTTTTCCACATGACGGCAAAGTGATGACCTTTTACTGATTTAGACAGGTAAGCAGGATTCAGAACTGTCACTGCGGAGATGTGAAACGGTTTTGATCAGGATATTTCCACAATGAACACAAACCCAACAGATTATTCTTTATTGTTCCATTTGGACAATGGACAATCATCCCTGAAGCATTCGTTTAGCACCCTATTTACTCGTCCAAATCAGATGATTAGTTGTAAGTAATAGTAAAATTTGTTCAATTAAATTTGCAGTCGCTAACCTCACTGGACCCTTTTAAGCCAAATTGACATACTGGGTCAGTGTATGGCAGGAGTAAATCTTGACACGCAAATTGGTGTTGATTTATCCATTCGTTGCTTTATGGTATGCGGCGACGGGTCTGGAGCAGTTAGATTTTACGTCCCGTTTATCATACTGTTCTGGGAAACAAAAGTGCATTTGAATGCAAAGTTTATCCGGACTTGAAAGTTTAAAGTGTTTTTACGTCTGTGTTTCTGAAACAAATTCACAGATTAACGAGAGGAGGCCAGAGACCGATTTGACGACGCCCATGTCAGGATTGAAGCCGAATAGCGGAAATGGTTATTCACAATCTTGCCCACTCGGTCATTTGAATCAAATCCCTGTAAGATCATCTGCGATCTCACACTACGTCCGATTCTCCGTCATACCTTCCTCGAACAAACTGATCCAGATGTACGTAGTGTTCTTAAGATGATGAAAAATTTCTTGGTTCCTGCTATTTCAAATCAGAAAGAGGACAGTGTACATGAGCATCAGATAATCTAAATAAAGTTGCTGAAGTTAAAATATCCAACTAGAATGTGAGCATGTTTATCTCAACCTAAGTCTGATATGTAACCCCAGCTGGTTGCCATCCTTGCACCAGCCTCTTGTGATGTGCCCACCCGTGCTACTTCCAAACGAGAGGTATGAACCAGCTAGATACTGTGCAGGCTAGGACAAATTAGCCTGGAAGTTACAACCATTGTATAACGCCTAATGTTGACGCTAAACTTCTCGCCTAGGTTGCCTCACAATAAAAGTAACATTGCGGTATATATACACGGAAATTTTATGGAAGCGCACCGATTGTTAATAGTCATTTGTGATGTTTCGTCAACAAGCTTAATCCGGTATTTTCACCTGAAAGGTTCATACGCGACAGCAAGAAACGCGGTAGAGTGTAAAGAAACTGGATACTATGTACCACATTATGACTACCACTAATTAGAGTAATAATGATAATAAAGATTATGGGGATGTCGAACGAACAACTGCAATCCCCAGACAAATGTCATCAAGGTGAATGCGGAAATTAAGGATAAATTTGTGCTAATTTCAATGCACCGTTTGATGTTACTCGAGGTCAGTGAAAACTCTCGACAGCCCGTTACCTTTGTTGGGGGGACATCAGGTCGGCCTGGCTCCAGAACTTCCATCAGGCTTATTTCTTACTAGAACTTGTACTTTTGTTGTCACTAACATTCATCTATTAGTTTGGTCAACGATGGCGGGAAATTCGGCCGAAATTCCTCCGAATATTTTGTCGTTCCCTAACCTAGACACCTAAACCCTTACACCCCCCCAAAGTACTACTTTTTGTTGGCAACGATATATTGGATGAGCCCGAGTGAGCACAGTTCGACAGATGTAGAGTGCTACTCGGTGGTTCAACCGACTGGCATCGGTTCTCGATACATAATGTTGAACTTCGTCGTTTTGGGTTTCCTCAAGGATGTTAACAAAACCCACTCATAATGTCCCAGTGCCAAGTAAGCTGTCTCAGCAAAAACTTATCCAGACGATTTGTGGTAGGATCCAGAAAGATTAAGACACGTGAATTCATTTCGGGAGCACATGACATCAATGTGAGGATACCCTGCCTACCAGTCATCAGCCATAGACGTTGAGATCACAAATCCATCCAGCAGGTTTACTTATTCGAGGAGTTGATATTGGGGGGAGCAGCTTGGGTTACAATCAGCTGTCTTCTTTTTTGGAGCATTCGAATACTCCGAATTACCAAATATCTTAGCACAAATTGTCACTTCTTCTCGAAATCGATAAGTAACTCCAAAACAATTGTGTTTAAACCTGATACCAGGTTTTCACAAAAACGATAGTTTGAGCTTTTATTAAAAAAAATGCGCTTGAAGCGTGCATCACGTTTTGCTGAAGTCACTAATGACTCGCTAGTGGGACGAAAAATCTGTCAGAATTTTGTCACCATGGCCACTCATGCTTGTCAACCAACCCTAAAACAAAGAGCTGTCAGTGAACCTGTTCACCGGTAGGTGCCTCCTGAACCCGTGCAGTTGGGCTGTTCGTTCAGCGAATTTTTAGTTAATTTTCCTTGAAAAAGAACGGAAAACTAGACATTCATTTTGATCATTGATATATTTTATCACATAAACAGTCAGTCAATTAAACTTATGGCAAAGCAAGTCGGCAACAAACTGAAACGCCTCAGTAGAAGCTTCGAGTGATTTCTGAAAATGCTTCATCTTTAAAAACGGCCGTGCTTGGAGAAAGCTCTCGGGAGAATTTCAGTTCAGTTGCTTCACTAAGGAATTGCTCAACTTCGTGCTAGTCGAAGTGACCGTTGAATATTACTTATTATCCTGCTGGTCCTTTGCAGGCACTAAGGAAATGACGACATAATTTTCCAGTCACGGCACATGGCGTACGTTGACTGCCAATTGCTTTGGGCTCTAGGTTTACCCAACGAAGAAGTTAAGCCGAGAAAAAAATTTCAGCTATCTGTCCTGAAGATGTTGATCACCGATGAACGGTATTTCCAGCTAACATGGAAAACAACTGGGACGGCTTGTGAGGTATTTCTTAATGCCGAAATAGAAGCTAATCGAGACAGTGGAATATTTGGGCATCAGAGAATAAACACCAAAGTACATGCAGCAAGATACGCAAAAACGGCATCTGCGATTTAGTTTTGTTCAACCCTGTGCTCGGGGACTCCAAAGAAACGCTCAACTACCAGTATGGTTTCACTGAATGAAATGTACATTCATTAATGCGACCAGCCTGAAAGACTACATTGGTTTGAAATACAATAGTCGAAATCTGTGTCAACTAGTGGTTATGACCCGGTTCCAGATTGAGGGCTGTAAGTAGTCAATACAGCCCATGTCGCCCGTGTAACTCATGCGGGTGTGAATGAACTGTGTACAGTTTTGTCTGGTGAACAGCATTAAATGTATTTGCATTTCAGCTTCGTTACATGTGTACTGATGTACCCAGTATTTGTTCTGACCTCACCTTACCAGCATGCAACCTAAACAAAAGAAGTTGAGCAAGTAATATGGGTAACTGTTAAAGACCTAATAGCAAACCGAATCGAGTCCAGTCTGTTTGATACTAAACATGTAAAGAATGTAGATTGAGACCTACCATTATGTAGCAGTTGCCCAAAAGATTTGCTGTATTCATACGAAACTGAATACTGCTGAGATATAGGGTGACTGACACATCTAAACGAGATGGCTTGAGTTTAAAAGAAAGTCAAAGTTCCACAATGGCCTTGCTTTCTTTACAGTGTAGCAACCAACTCTGGTCAGAGAATTGCCAAAAAGACTATCTATAAGTAGGGCCTGTTAATTCATGTGATCGTGTCCGTATTCCTCTGCGCATTCCAGTCACCCTGAGGAGTGACGTATTTGCAGATGATACCATGTAAGCCCACGCACCGCCTGACATATAGAGTAAGCAGTCCGTCTCTACCACTGTTTTGAACTCCAGATTTTCAATTACAAATCATCTGTGCAGTACTATGATATTCCCCTTATTTACCATGTAATATTTACATCCACCGATCCTTTGAGACCCTTGGACATTCACTTGTCTATTCAGATCTATGAAGGTACTGTGACGTCCACTGTGAGCAAATAGCGACAGAAGGCATCTACTGAGACTGGAATCAAGCTCACTATAGTTGTGCATAAACAAATATGTCCTACCTTATCCTAAAACGGATGTTCATCCAAACCTCTTCAGTCAGCAATAAATTCGATCTCCCAGACGACAGGACAACATAAGGGAAGGAGCATCCTGACTTGTCCTATGAGTCAGTCACTCTTCAAGTGTAATCTACAGGATATTATACACCAGCATAAACTGTATGCACTCTGTTGGGGTCCGTAAACTACCTCTGGACGAATCATTTAGTAGCCTTTATCTAAATGTCGTTCAAATAATGCAGCATTTCTCTAATTTTCATAATACACATTAATTTAGTTTCAAACCAAACTTACTGAGTTTTTCAGTGCCACGTATGACGTAAGCTGTCCTCATTTTTGCTTTCCCCGTTTGGTGCTATCCAACTTTCCAGAGCATCTTCATTGGAATCTTCATCTCCCTGAATTCTCGTTAAATGGGTTTCATAATCTAAGACACCAATTTGTACTGAAGTGAACCTACCAAATCTTGCATGTCCTTGACAACAGCTCTAAAATGTAGTTGCTACACGGCTTCTGTCTTCCACATTGAACTGTGCAAAAGGAGCTCTATTAAGGAGCGCAATATAAATTAGTCTGTAGTCTTACCATTTCAGACACCTGGATATAGTTGCACGAGAAATGAACTGTCATGAATCCGTGTGCCCGGAAGATGTAGGTAACGAGGCATCTGTAAATTAATCAAGAAATAAACCTTACGGCGGAAGCAATAATTCTAATCAATTGGTAATGCAAGGGACAGGTAATTCAAAGGACAAATAAGACCGCTCAAACCATTAATGCCGTGTTCTAAACTACTCATGTTCATGAGTAGTGCGCACTGTCTATCTGTCTGTGAAACTGCATTTTCATCCCTACTTTACTCGGATACGGACAACCCGGTAACTAACTTAACTAACAAAGGTTTTGCTGTCTCACTGCTTATTACTCTCAGTGATATTGTTTCTCGTTGATGTTATTTAGGAAGCACACTTATCGTGAGCATGCGACTCACGTACAACAGTGTGGCTGGTGAGTTCTGCTTATCCGCAGGACGGTCGCTTTCATCATGTAACGAGACACCAACCAGACTAGTTTGTATCGGCCGTGCCACAGAATGCAAATGCACTTCCTTCGCAGAGTGGTGGTGGTTGCACAATAGCCCCCGCCCTAAGCGGAATCAGTTTGCACTGATAAACACGTCATGTCTGACTGGTTTCGAAACCGGACTGATCTTAATGTAATAATATCGCCGACCGAGTGACTATTACTCATTCATGATCTATGACTGTCAGTCAGACAGATTTCCGAAGACCGCACACGTGTACCAGTCGGCATTGGGTTGCCTGCACTCGTGTCTTATTCCATGTTAGAGTGAATGATACACTTTCTTGTTGCTGTGGTCTTATTGTGTTTACGATTGATGAATAAATTTAGCACGAGTGTTCCATGTAGACCGGCACACGCACAAGAACACAGCCTCACCAAACGAGTTTGGCCCCAAATAATAGTCATCGTCGAATGATGGCCATGGTGTGATTCGTTGGAACTGTCACAGGCCAAAGCAGCTGGGTAAGCACGACTGAAACTTACAACACGCAGACCCACGTTTGAAATTCACCCAGGATGGTGTAAGTTCAACAGCGTATTGAGGGACTCTTGTCAGCATGGTGTGTGGGATGAACCCGCTAATTTCTACACCAAAAACAGTGTAACAACCGAGACACGGTACTATGATGTGACTATTACCGTCCAACGCAACCAAAATTTTGGCAAGAGGAATGAGACTAGTAAACCAGCATCCCCAAGGAAGTTTCTTGCGTTCCTTAACAAGCAGGACACTGTTTTAAGTGTGGGTGACAGCGTACTGGTGATGAATTTTTTACCCGAAAATTCTCCACGAAACGTGGCCCTGTATGCGCCTGAGCACATTACTATAACTAGTGAATTGCATGTCTGACCGAATCTAGAAATAGAGGACCTTATTGAATCCGAAATTGAACCATACTTGTCGTTAAATCCTACTCCGAAGTACCTAACCTTCGAGCAGTCATTGCTAGCAACTGCGTTCGGACGATTTTCCGAGCAATATATATATATATATTCTAGACCAGCGGACCTCTTATAATTGCATAACAAGGAATTCCAACTTCTAAGGAAACAGATGATTGCAGTCGGCTTCTCCGCATTGACAGCCACACCCGACTGACAGGTTGTGAAACTTCACACCATTTTTATCGCCCAACGTGGAATCAATATGTAAAAATGTCCTCCACTTACTGACCCACCTACCTTAGTCCTCTCTCGAAGCTGACTTTCAGCAAAATTATAGTGATGGCGGTCAACATCTACAACAGTGTTCATATCCTCTTTGCAATCGTGCATCCCTTTCAGCAATAGGTAAATTGCTGTGCACAATCCTTTACTTGATCGGAAACACTAGTTATGAAAAGTTAGATGAAAGTATCTCCTCAATAAGCATTCGTTGTTTTTGTAGAGCTCCGTAAATGCAGAACGGGAATGAACCACAATCAGAATATCATCATTTTATCTACTGCTTAGATGTTAAGCAATGGATAGCGTGTGAAAAGTTTACTTTTGCTCAGCAGTCCAACAGAATCTTATAATACCCGTTCAAGTGTTGTTCTGTAGCTGCTTCTTGATTATAGTTGGTATGACTGAACTGGAAGAACTTTG
Source organism: Clonorchis sinensis (assembly GCA_003604175.2). Taxonomy (NCBI): domain Eukaryota; kingdom Metazoa; phylum Platyhelminthes; class Trematoda; order Opisthorchiida; family Opisthorchiidae; genus Clonorchis; species Clonorchis sinensis. The sequence goes on along the minus strand of CM030369.1, from coordinate 151,289,355 downwards.
GTGTTTCGGTATTCTTTGCCTCTGGAGTCGAGGGATGCAAGTCCATAATGGAAAAACTATTTATAATGTTCGCGTGTTTAGCCTCCATACCCGAGTATCCTCGTTATACAAAACCCAGATAACCCAACAAATCAACCATGATAGACAGAGCTAAATAGAATGTGTTAGAAACCATATATACCAGCCAAAATAACACTTGTAAATTGATTGTAGTCGCTGCTGACAACGATTTTGTGTTTAATTTACTTTTACACAGGCCGTTGGCAGCAGGTACAACGTGTGCTGTAATAATGATAGCCAACCATTGTACACCTCGACACAGCGCTAGAAGAACTTTTCTCCATATTGATTCCATAGACTGGAACACATTCACTATTCAAGCTTACGATAGGTTAAAATGCCGATATGATAAGTAAAGCGAGTTTACGAAAATCAACTCGGCTTAACGCAGGAGAGGACTCACTAGCAAGATGATAAGAAACGAAGAATCAAGGCGAAACCTACCGGTTAAATGAACAAATGGACGCTGAATGACAAGCCAATTAAGCATTCTGTCGTGCAGCACACTTGCACTGCATCTTAGACAGTCCCCACAGAGATGCGGAATGCGTGTCCGGTATAGGGTATAGGCCGTTCAAATTGTTTTATGCCGAGAATATCATTGTTCTTCAGTTTTTCAGACCGTTTTCAGCCGTATTTCACTTACTGCTACATTTGCATTCTATAAGAGTGGAATTAAACTTTGTCACGTAGGGTTCTCTCTAGTTTGTTTATATAGTTTGTTCTGTTCGAGAGCAAAACACCTGCTATTTCGTCCAGTTTTGTGGTAACCATTTTCGTGTTGTTCCTAAGTTGCTGTAAAACCAGTCATGAAGATCACTCGTTGGTCGTTTTGGTTAATTGCCTGGAAAACCTAATAGCCTCATTACGGACGATATGATTTCCTTGGATTCAGACACATGAAAGTCATACAGACAGATTGTTCAAGAAACACCTGCGACTCAGAACTCCCATTGTATACCTTATATGCACACGTGCCTCGCATGGTAAACTTCACGAAAATCTTTTAAAATTTGAACAAAAAGGCGCTGTAGACGGACGCTCTCGGACTGCCAGAAAAAAGCGTCAGTAAAGTGTTCGGTAATTCAAACCCCTCAATGCGATATGATAATCTGAGTACGTACTCACAGAAAAAACCCTGCCAACGTCGAATTTGGTGCGGGCCTGAAGAGGAGTTGCCTTCTGGCTCCAAATTTGTTAACCCAGTACCTAGATTCAGTTTGCACAAAAGCGCTTCTTGAGTTAGCGTACCGATCCGACACAATGTGGACGATTATCTTTTCATACTGAACAGCTTCGCGAATGAAAATGAAGACTCACGAATCATTGGGGATAACTGCAGTTTAATTTCACATCTGGGGATGAAATTTCAGAGAACAACTACAGCGTTCAGCTGGACAGCATCTTACTTTGTTCTGAACATACACGCCCCCAAAATTCTATTTTCATCAACTTATCCAAAGCTTACAACAACAGGTATCCTTCATTCCAATGAGTGGCCGCGGTATGTGTTGTAAAACTCATTCTTACATCGGCCATACCCTGTTCACAGACTTGACAATCGACAGTTAACTATATGCTCGGTCTGCCAAGGCAGGCGTTGCAATCGGCAGCGTTTGGATCAACCACAGTCAGCAGGTGGACACCTAACTGTTGCTTCCTCATCACTGCGGACAGTATACCCAAGGCACATTAGGATGCTTGACATATTCGCCAACAGTGTCTGCGGAAGACACTTCCAGTTCAGTGGAAGATCGAGTCTACGGTACAGAAGTTCTCGGAAGATCAGTTGAATCTAAATGTGCCCCAATGCACAACCAGCTAGTCTGGATAGGCCATAAAGTACGATGGGCGGATAACCGCAACCTGAAGAATCCCATCTACGGTAAATTGAAAAGTGAACCTTGAACGCGGGTACAGCCAATATTTCGATATTTTGACAGCCTTCAAGTCAGTTTCATGGACCATAAATTTGATTCCAGATCTCGGGTACACTTGACATAGGACCAAATGGCTTGAGGAACCACTATCTGCACAAGCCTGAAGAGCTCACAAAGCATTTCAGTCCTCGAACGCAAGCGTCTTTTGAAACTAATGCACGCTATCGAGTACAACCATGGCCACTTAAATCAGTGCAAATGCACTCTTGAAATCTTGTGGATTCTGCAGAGCAGGTGAAGAATCCTCTCTGCACTATTGGTTGTGTGAGCCTGAAAAGTTCCGCGAGCAAACTGTCCAATACTGCTGCTTGCCCTGGTTGTTCATGGTTGAGGCGGTCTGTTGCCTGTAACTTGATCAAGTAGTTTTTCACTCTATACTGGGACAGGTGGGTTATATGGATCAAATCAACATCTCCTGACTGTTTGAGTAATACTGAGTAATGGTGCTCCCAAGCTGACGAAACTCGTCAGACTTTTCATCGGTCTGTTCACCCCATGTCAGATTATCATGTATATATATATACATATATATATATTACGGTCACCAAATCCTGACAATCAAACATCAGTTCAACTTTTCATCCCTTCTAGAACGGACGGACAAAATCTACCACTGGATAACAATTTTTCCAAAAATGCCCCAACCCTTGACGGTGACGCTTATCAGACTGTCCAGAATCTTGCTGGCTCGGCATCAGGACGCATGACACAGGTGGAGACCGAATGTTGTTTGCTTAAAGTCATTTTTGTGCGGAAAAAATTTAACCACCTTTTGGCGGTTGTGTTTTAGTTTGCCAAAGATCATGACTGTGTGCTTGAATGCACTAAATATGTATGTAGAAGCGCATATAGGTGCGCCTGCATGCGTACACCACGGGTGTATGTCCTCCCTCTTCGGCGTTTGAGATTGACGCCGTTTGAATGTTCGGCATAATTGGGGTCGGGGATTTATGGATTTGGCGCTAGTTCGAATGGCTTTTACAGAGGTATGCGGCACAATTCAAAATATGCTTCAAGTCGGAGAGCTGGTTTTCAGTCCGATGCACTGTCACAAATGGTCTCATTCGGCGCACACTCGATGTCTTGCTTTGATCTTTTTTGAACCGGATACATAATAGGTTACACATTCAAATTGATTTTGTTTATACCTGACACCACCCCAAAGTGACTAACTAGCCACCAAATGCAAATAATGATATATCAGAACAGTATTATTGCTTGAATGTCGGCATCTTTGTCGCTTCATTGCGATGGATGCAATTCCTACTGTTTATTATGCCGCTATAGAGATGGCACACTACTGAAGATCATGGGTAAAGGGCGGCGACAGCTGGATGTGTAGTAACCAATACCTACCTGTTCACACCTGCACCAGATTCCTCCCACCCTTGTTCTTTTCGTGATTACACATTTGCACCTCATTCAAGCACTATGTTTGTTTTTTTCCGAATAACTAAAATTGTGGTGGTGGTAACGTCCCATCTGTTTAGGTTGCCACCTATCTCAGTGGAGTTGCTGACTTGGGTACAACTTCAGGTCCACATTTTTCGGAAAAATGTTCTCATGTCCGCAGAAATCAATAAAGTGGAGCTAGTTTCTCAGCTTAATGTTCCATCGTTGTCGTCTGTTCTTCCTTGTTTCACCAGTGAAAATGATCCCGGGATATCCCTACTCTAGGTTACTAGGGGTGTTGAAGGTTTTGGCGTTGCGTAAAAAGCGCCACAGTTTGTACTTCCTGACTGAATAATCCTGTCCCATTTTGTTTTGGAGTGCACAAAAATAATCAGTAATACCGTTTTGGTGACGCCCGTAGCTTTCTTTCCATTGATATATCGGTTTTATATTTCACTCGAAAGGATGATTAAACTGCTTGCACATCTTCAGATCGTCCTACCTGCTTACTGGTTCAAAATCACTGACGCAAAATATCCGCTTACATGGCCCTTCACCACAAGGCCATCTGTTTTCTCTAGTGGTGTTTCCCACCAGCAACATGTTTCATTTTCTTAACTGATAGAACTAAATGCAAAGTTGTTACCCCCAAACTGTGCGTTCTCGTTGTGCCTGACTCGAATCGGACAATTCTCTTGTGCGCTTAAGATATTTTGAGCAACAAACCAAGTCCTTGATCTCGGTGCCACCCATGAGTGCAGATTTTATTTCACTTCGAATGACATCGGAAAATTGTATTTTGGAAGTTTTCAATAATATACTCTGAAGGATGGACGACTGAATGAGTTGACCTTGGAATTGGAACCAAGAAACGAAGAAAGCACGCCTCTTGCCACATCATAAATAGACAGCTGTACGACAAGAAATCTGATCGTTTCACATACCAGTGACACTATCGGCGTGGTCCACCCGAATGACTTTTTGCAAGTAACCTAAAGATTACCATGTGTGACATGAATAGCTGTCTCACCCGTTCGGATGGTACGATCATAAGCAATCGCAAGCATGCTGTGACTTTGCGCTGCCGCATCAGATATTATTCTTACGGTGTGCTTGGTCCTGACGATGCAAAACACAGCGAATTTCGTCCATCAGGTTGATTGGATGCTTCTCCCTCCAGTTTTCAAGACTAACTGCGTACCGTAGTTGCGATTAGCATTTTCAAATTCGGCCATCAGGGGATTGTTGGTGTCAAATGTTTCATGAGGATTGTGATAAGTTTGGAAAAATATCTGACCACTATTAGCATATAGGATGGACCAAGATGTCATAACAATTAGTAGGAACATAGAATCTGCCTAAGTCTCGTATTACATGCTACCGACCTTTTCAATAAACAGTATTTCTATCATCTCTTGTGCAAATAAATATGAATTCATCATTTCTACTATCCCAATGTTCAGCTTACTGTATGGCCTAGCCGGGTATACGGTCCTTTTAATTATTGTTATCATTGCCTAATATCAAGCATACCAGGATATTCGACAGCATGCTTCTGTGGGTATTTATTTAGAGGAGAAGTGGATTCCTCCTATGATCCGTAATAAGGTCAAACACAGGTTTTCTTATCACGGATTTACTCCTAGCACTCCACTAAGAGTTTAGATGCCCGTATCTGAAAAAATCACAGGTAATTTAGTTTTAGGAAGCTCGCGTCTTTTAAAACAATACACAAAGTGTTCCCTTTTGAGCTCTGGATGTCTGCTAAAATCTCCTTTGAGCCGAAAAAAATCTTTTCGGTTTTAAAGCATATCGGATCGGTTTGTCGACTCCGTATACATGCAACCGTCAGTAAGAACTATTGACGGCGAAACATCTACTTTCAGTGTCCTTAAATAACAGCCGTCACAAACCGGGACACTCATATGTAGTTCGGTTGGTTTAGTGAACATCTGAGTTCCCCTGGGAAAACAAGACAGATAAAAGCCAACTGCTATCTGTCTTTATATTGTCAGTGGTGCTAATGATCTCATTAGTGTTGACACCTGGTGCGAGTTTATCTCTTCGAAGCCAAAATTTTTAACAAAGACCTACTTCTTCTTTGGTGGAAATGAAATTCCACTCTGCTACCCTCGGAAAAGTGTGATTGTTGCGCATTCTGACTGAAAAATGAGTCAGATAGTGACTTCTGATAGCGCGTCATCAGCAATCAACCGCAGGTGAGACACGGACTGCCTGGTAATGTGATGGAATATTGGTAGCTCGGGTGCTGCCTAATTTGTCAGAATGCTATTGAAACAAGGATCAACTAACAAACTAATTAGAGAAAACGTGCATATATTCGAAGCGAGAAACGGATGTTTTTGAAGCTTATTGATTTTCACTATCCAACACTAATCGATAGTGTAGAGAGCGGATGATTTCCGTTTGGAAATACACAAACAATTTCCTGTCCACTCCTGTCCGCTCAAGCTGAACTAAACCGCTTCAGTTTTCCAAGATTTGTGAATAAAAGCTCTTGCAAAAGCACCCTATATCGATGCCGCTTTCTAACTATACTTCATTTAATGATAAACGTTTACTTTCTTATCTTGCCTTTCTACTATTTACTACTTGTAATACCATTGTGATAGATGCTCTCCCCAGTCAGACATGCAACCAACTCCTTCATGAATTCCTTTATGAATATTGAAAGTCTGCATCCTCGGTGGTCAACAAATGATTGATCGAGCACCGATAAACAGGTAAATTCAGACAGGCAACTAAGCAATTAGTAAAGCACGGTACTGTGTAGACACATTACTCTTCATCGTATTCTGGTCCATACACAGGCAAATTTGGTTGTATTAACTGCTCGACGAGGTGTTTAGGGGAAGAGACGGATAGAAAAAATTATCTAGTACTAGTGATTGCATAAAGTAGGATGTTGGTCGAAAAGGATTGCTGGAGAATGAGACTGTCGCATCTTGAACTAGCTGTTCAAGTCGTCCTACTTGTGGCACTGAACGCTGATGCCAACTTGGTTTTGCAGTTTGCTTGATTCAGTCGGATGTTAGACCCTTATCGCCTCTCAATTGCATTCATTGGAATCCACCCTTGACTTGCTGAGCCAACTGCGGAGGTGTATTGATGAGCATTGCGTTTCTCTATAACTGATAAGCTGTATCGAATTCAGTCACATCAGGTAAGTGATATCATTTACAGTTTCATGATCACTTTCTTCACTCTGATAATAATATTGCCGTAAAACTGCTACACTCGGAGCGTAGTTACCACATCAGATCCGGTTGAAGTTTACTAATAACTGAATGAGGCAGGTATCTGCCTCCAACATGGAGTTCAGCTTTGTTTTATATTTGATCAGTTTCCGATTTTTCTGAATAGTTGCAGTTTGTTGATTCATACCCAGCATGACAACTACACCTGTGTGCGTGGTTTCTGTGCCCATACTAAGCAAACGTTTTCTCAGTGTTCTAGTGAACCGATCAAGACAGAAGTGTCACCTGGCTAGGTTACGATAATTTTACCCCGTATTAAGATAACCAGCCATCACCTGCCACCGGATGGTTGCCAAGTTAGGTCATATTACACTGTCCGATGCATGGTTGCCAAGTCCACTGTGGCAACAAGGTTCATACGCATCGGCATAAACACACCTGCAGGTTAGTCTCCTGCAGCCCTGAAGTGAAACCAATATGGACTTCGTCAAATACTTACATTTGCACACGACTTTATTTTCGATTGGTGGCTCAAACTGAATGCAGCCGAATCTCTCGTTTTGTAATTGTTGCAAATCGTGATGGAAAGTGTCAGTGTCAACATCGTTACATTACCTTTAGTACACACTAAACAAGTCTCTAGGATGAATGAAACATGGCTTTAACGAATTCAACTACGTTACTGTCAGTCCCCTAGCAACGCTTCACAAATATCCGTGACACGGTCTTGGTTAATCTAAGAATGTACAATTGGATGGGTGGCAGCTGTTTCTACAAAGCAAGGTTGCAAAATTTATCCGCACTATCCGGTATCACTGTGACAGTAGGCACTACTAGGCTGCGAAGTCCATCCCCATTTTTTATTTGTGCAAAGCCATTCGATTAATATGGGTATATGCCTGCATCCTTACAATCCAGGCTCCTTAAATGCCAGAGACAGTTTCTTACTAGCCGGAAAGTAAGCCGCCAACAACGCTGAGAACTGCTCACGGCTAAGATTAAGATCTTCGCCCGTTGCTTCAACGATCGAGTCATCGTGCTTTTGTTCTGGACTTCTTTCTAATTGCACATTTGACGTCCACCATGTGGCACTCCGGTAACCTTGAATCGTGAAGTCACATCCACATCCACTGTTCCCACTGTGTTATGCATGGCGTGGAACCATTGAACTACACTGACTAGTCAATGTAATTTGGATTATTTTGGTCGGTCAAATGATCCAGCATCGGCGGGCGAAATTCCGCTGTACCGGCCACTTAAATTGGTGCAACACACTTGAGTCCTTATGTGTCCCTAGATTCGTCCGATGTGAAATCTTGCACTTGGCCCTACCCGCTATGTATTATTGATTCATCATACGTTACGCTTGTGTCAGGCATTTCCGTCAGCTCACAATTTTTGCATACAAGGGTATCCCAGCCGAGCCAGTCAGTTAGTTCAGCAGACCGTGATCACCAATTGTTGGGTGGGTGCTTTGCGAAGGTCAGCCACACCAAACTAAGGAAATGAAAACGTACATTGTAAGGGAAGAATCACAATAGAAGCCGACTTTACATGGATACTGCAGCCTATTGCTTTGCAATGCTACAAAAAGTCTTCTTGTGATCTCTCTGCGGGCTACTGTTATACACTCAGCAGGAAGCGAACTCCATGCAGAACAGAACAGGATGTGAACAAACTGGATAGTTATCTGTAGTAAGTACTCTGTATTCCACTCCAGATCATCGCCCCTCTCCACGGACTGTGAGCTCAGAAGCACCGTTCTAGAATGTTACTCTCTTATTGAGTGAAAAAAAGATTTACGCAGTATCGGGATTTCGGACTTGCAAATATGGATTTTGCCACCCAAGTGAAAGTAGCCAATACCAGAATGTCGAGAAGCCTTGTAGAACTGCCTCAACTTTCTTGAAAACCAGCAGCAGAGTTCATCGCGCGACTAACGAGTGAGTTTGAATCCAAAATTCTCTGAACAGAAGAATGCAGCAAATAATTAATCACAAGCATATGCGAATTGCATCTGGATGCGGCAGACCAGTCCTTCAATCAGGCAGTCCATTTCGTCTTATCCGATGTTAACTGGCCTCGTAGCCTGTGGGATATTTCACTTTGTTAGTTGTGCATTTACATTTTGAGGACAGTTCAATCCAATGCCATGCATAAAATTCATCTGTCTAAATGCACCCGACTGCAAGGTAATTTGGTGACCTAGCTGAATCCCAGATCAATCTTAGTTTGTGATGCTCTTCAACTAAATATGTTGTGCAAAGTTTACCCAATGCCTCAGTTCATACGTTATTGCAGTATATTTCCTCGACAGAATACACTATTCACAAGGTAACTAACTACACTTCGATATCCCACGACCGATGGAAACCACCCGGTAATTAAAGATTCACAATTACTAGAAACATTCTTGGTCATGGCTTAATTTTTAACAGGTTTCTATCATATTTCTGAAGCTGCTGATTGATTCTATGATATTCGCGTTTAACGATATACAGCACACACGAGAGTTTCATCATAACGGCCTTCCTTAAAATTTCCTTGGATTTGTGATGGAATGGTGAACAGAGCCACACGTACACTAGGATAAAAAGTGATGTATTAATGCTGGAATCTTTTTAACTCCAAAGGCTTACCCATTAAAGTTTTCAAAATTGCGTCGAACAGCGAAGTTATTTAGCTGCACTGGTTATTTCTGGCATCATCTTATGTAATTATCTTTATGGTGATCATGTTTTGTGTGGAACTTTGATTACTTCAGATATACGTTTACAGTACGAAGCAAGCCAAAGGTATTTATTAGCACGAATACTGGAGTGGTCTCATTGTTTTTAAAATTACACAACATATGAGACATTTAACACTATCCCTGTCAATCTGACAGAAATGAGATGGCATGCATTTTTAGAGAACTTTAAGTGATGTAAGTCACCACCAACACCGCACGAGGAATTGTTAAATAGATATCAGAATACCAATGGCAACTTGGTAGAATGCTTTGTTTAAGGACTTTTGAGTGATTAATGTGACTTGATCAGACTTGGATGTCATCATTAGTGGTTGAGTGACGATTTCCCCTCGACTGGCGGCTAAAATTTTGCTACCAGACACGACAAATGCACTCGACTTACAAATATTCGGAATGATTTCCAATCAGAGAGAATTTTTGGTGGGACCATAGGACAGGAATTCGGCTAAAAATAGTGAGCGGAAGCCACTCTCTAAAACGGACCACTTTTGATTTAGTTCTCTAGCGTTCACCGCGACCTTGAATCACCTTTGTAAAATGTTCGATCGCTACCACTGGTATATGGGGAAATCAATAACAACGCCTTTGATAAGCTACTCGCCCATAGCCAGTAGTACGTTTTTATTCTGGTTGCGGTGGCACCTGCGATTTCGGGATTAATTGTGCATGGATAAAATGGGTCAGCTCATGTGACATTTGCACGAACCTCAATAAAAATGTATCTTATGTACGATTTTTACTGCTCCAGAATTTCACGTGTTAATAACTTTCCCGTCTCATGTACTTCCTTCTCGACTTGTTTTCCTATAATGTGTGTGTTCAGCCCCCTTTGCTCACCATTCATTCGCATTATCCCGATGATTTTGTTGCTTTGTTGTATCCAGTATATGTAATATGTAATGCAATAAGTGATTATTTAATGTTTGTAATGTATGTAATAAGTAGTGTGATATGCACATACATTCTGGTCTCGTCTGCCTTCGAATTTAGGTGCACTATACGCTTTTGTCAACTCTGAAACCATAAAGTGTTTACTTGCTATTCACTTAGTAGTTTGCGTTCGATCAAAGCAAACGTACGTTCATTCATGAGCACCCATTTCTTCGCCTATTCCGCCCGTTAACTTTGATTTTTCCGTATTAACTTAAAAATGGACGTCAACCGATATAATTTCAGCGTCAAAACTATGAACCTTCTATTCCACAACCCAGATGGACAATAGGATTAAGGTACATTAGCACCCAACGTCCTTACTTTAAGAGGTCAATTTCAGGCAAGCGTCAGTATCCGTAGATTGTTGCAACCATATTTGTTGGTTCCATTCCCAGCTGCCATGCAGGCTGTCCTATTCGGGTTTGACGAACACGGAAAGTGCTATTTTCTGAGAACATTAAATCATTGGTGAAGGTGTCCGTAGTGTACAAATCATATTCCCATGCGGATGACAGAATAAACTAGGATAGTAGAAAACCTGCATTCAAAAGGAATACAACAGAATCGACATCATGTTTCAAAAGTATATAACAGTTTTTTGCTGGTTACAATTAACTGGTGTGGGAATATTTGGAGTAGATTTTTCACTTATCACGTTGTGGAATTTTAGCCGACCTGAAAACAAAACATTTTTCAAACAGTTGGGCTAACGAATGCAGAATGTCAGTCGGCGCGGGTGAATAAATAAATATTTCGCACATTTCACACCCTTTAACATGCTGTTTTCCGTGTACAAGCACGTCTTTATAAATCTGGGGCGCAGTAATCGAAGGTATATGGAAGTTTCAAGTACTACGCTCCGGAGTTTGCACGGCCAGGTAATTTCATTTGAAAAAATTTTCTACTCCCGTACATGGAATATAAAAAACCAACACACCAGCTGACAGAGTTTAAATCTTGCACACGCTTTTAGGGAAATAACGTTAGTCTAGACATGTTAAGATTATAGTGTATTCTAGTCAAAGTAGACCAGAAACTTATCTAGACTGTCCAATTTTCCTTCTATAGGTTACTCAACTTGTTCCGAAAACATCATAAGCGTTTGGCAAATGTGGAGATATTGAAAATTTTGGTTATGCCAAACTTAAAATAGGGTTAAATATTGGCTACTGGTAATCATTTTTTACTAATAACTCGTACCAAGAAGACGACAAAGAGTTCCTGTATTCAGAAATTACATTTTTTATGGTAAAGGGCTACGGGTTTGCATCTAATAATTCTACATCTGTAGAATTGGTCAAACAGAATTGAAGCAACAATGCCATATAAGTCCTGCTTTACAATTAAATCTATCCGTGCTGCTTTTATCCATTACCAGAACATTCATTCATTCAATGTGTCATTTCTCTTTTTAGACTTGTAAATGCTGCAAAATAGTTCACTGGATTTTAAAATCCCCAGCTCATACCCCGAGACATCCGGAATTCGCATAAAATTCAGTTCCTAATGAATAGCTATTTCACCTCCGATCAAAGCCAAACAAGGCAGACAGTATATCGCGAACAACCGGCTTACTTCCACGATGGTTTTATTCGTACTTCATGGACGACTATTGTCGGAAAAAGGTAGGGCGAGAACGCTGACAATCCTAAATAAACTGTTGGGACACCCGATGGATTAACTGGCTGAAGCAGATGTGAAGGGTATTGGTTGGACCACGGTAGAGAATAAAGGCTTACTTAAAAAGTATACTCAAAGCCAAATGACAGAAATCTTAACAACTTATTTCAGTGCTATCGAGGTGTAGGTTATTTGAGAGCTCGTCAAGGTAGAATAGCTCAGGGAGGGCTGTACTGTGAGATGCTTGCTGATAGTAAAAAGACGGAACTTTCAAAGCAAATTCGGTGAATAAAACAGTTTGCCGGCTTGACTAATGACCAAGGAACAAATGACTGGACTTCAAACATTATTACAGTACTAGCTCACGCCAGTTGGTATGATTTCGTGTGATTTTCCTCTAATAAACGTTAAATTTTGTAGGAAGTGTGTGTCCGTGTTTTTGTACACCCCTTCCACGACTAGCTGTTAGGCGATGTTCAAGACTTGTCGCTGATTCTGGTATACTTAGGGATGATCAAGTCGCCACTTTTGTCACTTCTAGATGAGGGCAAAATATCTTTTAGTACAAAGCCTCGTGATTAATATGGGGCCCATACTTAACCGAGTGAAAATTACAGGAATGGTGTTTCGTTTGCATGAAGTGAATTCAAAGGAAATCACTTAAGCTAATGGGACTAACTAATGTCCACCGTACAGAGGAATGATATTGTGGTATTGTGAAACAGTTGGATTTACAATTGAATATTTTGTACTTACTGCATTCGATATTGGTCATACTATCTTTTCTCAAGGACATTGTTGACATCTCCCCATCATCTGCCGTAGTCCTAATTCCTAACTAAGTGTTGACCACTCACTTCTATCTGCTGTTTCCAATTTTCACTTCTTCAATTCAAATGAAAGTCCATGTCAACTTATTAGTCACATTCACAGGACAGTTTTTCGGTGAATTACGAAATTCAGACGGACAGTACGTCTTCTTACTGTTTGACCAATTGTCCTGCTTCGTACTTTCGACTAATCTCGAAGGTTTACGGTACGGTGATGTTCACAGACCTCGGTGTCTGTGGGTTACTGTGGTGCGGTTATCAGGTCATGTTTTTGGTCGTATTCATAATCAGCTACCCACTGGGATCTTGATAGATCGGAGGTCAGCGAACTGTGACTAGTAGGCGAATCTGACTCCCAAGGTTACTTTTACAGACGAAGTGCTGTCTGTTGGTAGGATGAGGAGATTTGCAAATTTTAATCCAGGTTTCATCTGTTGAAAAGCCGAGAGGCGCTGTACAGTGGTCCCATCCTTATTGAGAGTCGTGCACAATGTGCACCCGACGATACTCAAACGGTTTAGGATCCACCACATTCTGGTAACTGGTCCAACACCCGACCTTTTCGGCAACGTGGTGAGCAATATGATTAGCTCTCACTTAGACGGACATAGCACCACTGATCTTTGAACCACGGAAACCACACCTATTCCCGTGTAGATGTATTGAGTGGCTCACTGAGGGATCATTTCTAAAGTGGAATCCTCATTCCACTCATCTTGTGAAATGATTGTTCTTCTGAGATATTTGTACACTGTTGGTTGTTTGAAGAGATTTGGTCGTTTTCAATACAGATTTCAACCTGTAAATGCAGCCACTCTGTGCAGCTGTTTCATCCCTAATAGGTGTCACGAGCAATGTGCATCTCACATAACTCCAGGAAGTTTTGAACCCGCATCCCAGCAGAAAGTAGTTTGAACACTTAATCGTTTGGCCACGAACGGCTGGTCAGCAATATGATTAACTTGCACTCCTACAGGACACCCTTCAATCACGGGTTCGTAGAGTGTTGTTCGTTGTCGAACAACGCTGTGTTCTACTGTGTCCTTCCCTATAAGCATTGTGACCAGTCATAAAACTTTATCAATCTTAAACTTGGGATAAGCTTGCAGAAGGATTACAACTGATGTATTATTCTGACAGTTAATGATTAACTACCACCTTCTTGGGGAACACACCTCAAAAGCACACTTATTTCGGGGAGTCCTTTCGCCGGTGATTAGACGAAGACCACCGGTCAGTAAACGCCAACAGCGTGCTTATAGACTTATAGGGGAGCAATGTTAATGCACAGTGAGTTGGAATCTTGAGTGTGTTAATCCTACAAAAGAATACGCAAGGCGCAGCATAAATTCACCTCTGATTTTGGAGCGGGTAAATGAGACTCCAGAAAAGTATTCTGATAAATTCGCCCAAAATCTGGATCTATCAGCCTCTCACTTGCTAAGCAGCTTGTCCACAGCATACGCAGCTCTAGAAGACGAAATGAGAAGCACGTCCGCACAAGCACCTGGTCGGAATTTACGTAGGTGTTCACAAACGAGCGGCAGTCAATTAGTGATCCGCGCCATCGGGAAGTAATGTGGTCAATTCGAGTTCGTAGCTGGCAATTGTGGAGGACTCCATAACCCAGACGACTTCGGTTATTATAGAAGTTAGTACCACACACAAACAACCTACGGTCAGTATAATAGCTCAATATTGTGCATTTGTACCAAATCCAGTCTATGTTGACCACCTAATTAAGTCTCAGATTTGCTATGCCTGCCCGCCTGTGCATTCAGATCTCCGACAACCACCATGATATCTGAGTTTCTAGCTAGATGCAACAAGGCAATCATGACGTCATAAAACTAGTCTTCGACGGTGTCAAAGCTAGTCTTTTGGAGCATAAGCAGACAGGATAAACAGGCAAGAATAAGTTCCCGCTTGTGAGAGATCTTCACGGATGTTGCCAGACAAACCGCACAGAGGCGACCATCAACGGGTATCCAGTAGTTAAATGCAAATAACCAGTCTACGCGAAATTTGTTGCGCTACTGCCAATTCAGTGTAATGTCTTATTCCTTAAGTTGAATCATACAAAAAACAGCATGCTAAGCGCAACTGAGAAGGTGAAAAAAGCCAGACAAAAGAAAATCTTGTCGTCTATGATGTGGGCCTTGGATGCACCGTAGGGTAGATTAAACAGCGAGAGCGTTTTGCATTCACTAGACACATATGGTGCTATCGTAATAATTTTAACAGAAAACCATGAAGGCTTTGACAAAGAGATTTTCTAACGGAGCATTTCAAAGTAAGTGCCAGCTCAAGTGATTCCTTGCGTTTTCGTTCGCACAATTTGCCACAAAACTGTGCGTTAATATTTGTTTAAGGAGCCCTTACCTATGATCCACCGTAGAAAGGATCATCTGGCCTACTGAGTTATTATTTCCGCCGAACTAATTATATCGTAACTGGTGATCTTCTCTTCGACTCGATGAGCAATCGACAGCTTAAGTTCAAAATCGAGACGTCACTCACAGAAAACTATGAAGGAAACGTGACCTTGGCCTGAATACTTCCTGTGTCAAGATAGGTAACCATACATTACTTGTCAATATCCAAGCAAAAACTATGACATGTCGGCATCTGTCTTCTGTATAATCCAACATGATGAAAGCTGAAATGCAAACATGAGCGGTTAAAGTCGGGTCAATAACGACCGGAATGAGCGAGAGGGTAATCATCCTTATAAAATTTTTCGTATGCACTCAAAAGTTTGGGGCACCCATAGGTAAATAAGGTCAGAGCTTGGTGTGGAGTACGGGTTGGAATAAAACATGACGCTTTCGCCGGTTCTGTTCACAATTAACTCGTCTTTTCTAACAGAATGAGCAACACTGTAATGTCTACTTATCAGAACAATAAGGAGAAAACTAGTTTCGATACAGCGTCGCACACGAGATTGATGGAGCACCTTCGACAGGCTGCTATCAATTGTGCCGTTTTTAAAACTTACCAGGATCAGAACACTACTTCCAATTGATGAGCTTCCAATAGGTCGAAACCAACGGAGGATTGTCTGTGGGTTCTGAGCAATTTTACCTTACTCCCAACACCGAAACGAAGACAAGCTTAGTGGATATTTTTGCAGTGGAATCTTGGGGCAGTCTGTGTGCCGCGGACGAATATCAACAGGTTTAGGCAATTCTGACATGTAGGTGAGCTGAAATCAAGGCGGAATTTTTGAACACATGCTCTGGAAAACGGTTTTGAAATAACAAACTCTCTGTCACCATATAGTTTCTTCAGAAAGGTGATTTCGGTAAACGTCCTTAAGGGACGCAATTAATATCGCTCGAACTGGAGATCAGGATTAGTTGCTCGATACCAAACTTCGCTCATTTGTGTACGTCCTTAGTTCGCCTCGGATGCTGTTTCTCCACCGACATGTGTGCTTCGCGCCCCGGATGACTCCTCCGCAAGGTACTCAGTTCGGCTCGAACGATATTTACTTTGTTGTTGTAATTGTCGGCAGTGAAGACTCATACTGATTTTCCCTCTTGTGAATGACTGCAAGAATTAGATCTAAAAGGCCCACTGCGTTACTTAGAGAAGAGTTAAAAATCCAGATTCTCACACGAGTTCACCGACTAATAGTAAAATAGATTGATTCATTACCTGGCTCCTCCGGCCCAGTTCACCAGATTTGTTAATCGGTCGTAGGTAAAGGCTGTGCTATTTTTTCAAACGACAATTGGCGATGATTCCCTCGCAAGGTCACATTTTACGTAGGCAGTATTATATATATACAATATATTTATATATATATCCCGACCTAAAGCTGCCACCTTGACGTGGTGGTCGGGCTTGAGTGCTGCAATGATCCCGCGGGCTACACTGGCTGGAACGTCGTTCCACAAGGTGCAACCATGCCAGGAAGGCCAAAGGGGAGCAGTCAGACCAAGAGCAGCGAGACCCCGTACTACGAGTAATCGTGCTACGAGGCGGTCTGGGGGTAAAGTCGTACTGTCCTCTGAGACAGGAGTCTGAAGGCAGTAAGGTGTTTCCCCCAGGCGACCAGCATCTCCATATTTATGAAAGCAGCGATGATGCTTTCTCCCGAGGAAGGACGGGTTAGAAAAGGTCGGCCCTAAAAACCGCACACTCCGATCGCCCAACGGTTGACCGTGACCGACGGCGCATTATCCACTACGGTCGAAATACTTTTAAAAGTCCGGTGCTGCTCAAAAGGCACCTGCTGTGCGCAGCCGCATCAGGAATGAGACAGTAATGCCTTATTCCCTGCGCCCTCAGGTTAGGCCAACCCCTGCAGCCGAGCAGGTCAGACTGAGTCATCGGCTCCGGGCAGGGTCCCCAAAGAAAACCCTACTGTCCACTGCCTCGTGGGTCAGACTTTTAAGTCAGAGGCTAGGGCAGGGTCCCTGAACAAAACCCTACATCCCTCACTGCCTTGTGGGTCAGACTTTTGAGTCAAAGGCTCAAGGTGGGGTACCTCAACCAAACCCTTCTTCGGCCTGGGCAACCGGGAAGTATCATTTGCCCGCGCAGCTTCTGTGTCCACCGATGTCCCTCCCCAACCCCTTCCCACCACACAAGCAAATGTCACTGGGTCACTTGACTGTCAGTTATCTGACCGAAAGGCCCTATGCCCTTGCTGCCTATTAACAGTAAACAAAATAACACCCTTCTAAATCCACGAGATCCTTTCTATATAGGAGCTTTTAACGTCCGTACTCTATGTCAAATTGGCAAACAGGCAGAGCTTGCTGAACCTTTATACTCCCTTAAAATTGATGTATGCTGTGTCTCCGAAACACGCATACAAGACCCAAGCGTGGTTATGCATCTCAGAACGCCAAGGATGAACTCAGCTCTTTCACATTTCTCCCTCCGTGTGTCCGGTGACCCAGAAGCGATGACTCGTGGACTATATGGCGTGGGAGTTGCACTCAGCCCCAGAGCTGAACGCGCTTTGCTGGATTGGATCCCAGTGAACAGTCGGCTTTGCGCCGTCCGATTATCCAGTTCAATCAAGCTCAATGCCTCTCGGCAAAAAGCGCTGCCTGTTTGTAGTGTCGGCTTATGCCCCAACGGACTGCAGTTCTGATGTTGAGAAGGATACCTTTATCGAGAACTATCCGGGCTCATTCGTCAGGCAAAAAGCACTGATATTGTGATCCTTGCAGGCGATCTGAATGCTCAAGTGGGTCGTCTGAGCTCCTTGGAATCACATTTGGGCGGTCGATTTGGAGTCGATGCTCGCCGCACAGACAACGGAGATCGACTCCTTCAGTTGTGTGCTGACCATGAACTGTTTCTGGCAAGTACGAACTTTCAACATAAGCGTTCGCATCGCGTAACCTGGCGGCCACCAACTGCAAATCAACCGTGGACCCAGTTGGACCACGTGGCCATCAGCTACCGGTGGAGAGCCACAATTCAAGACTGCCGTTCCTTTTGGGGCACTCCACTTGATTCCGATCACGCCATGGTGCGTGCACGCCTGACAGTTCGCTTCCCTTCAGGCCCTCGCAAACTAGAAAGAAGCATGCCAATCCACTATCTTCGAAGATCGACCATAGCTCAACAGTACCGATCTGAGCTAGCCCAACAACTCTCACATGCACTGGCAGTGCGAATGTAGATGAAGCGTGGCAAAATGTGAAAGAAGCCATGTTAGCGGCGTTCAGTGCTGTCTGTCCAACCTCCCCGATTCGACCACAAAACCACTGGATATCGGCGAGGTCGCTATCCATGATTGATGCCCGGAAATCCATACCAGCAGGCAACGCGTACGACGGCGCACGCAACTCCTTAAACGCCAAATAGTGAAGAGCCTAAGGAAAGACCGAGAGCTCTGGTGGAAATCAACTCGAGAGATGGAGAAGGCTTTTGCTACGGGAAACAGCCGTGCCCTATATCAACTGATACGATCGACTGGTCCCAGGAAAGCAACGGTCAGCGAAACGATAAGTGAAAAAGACGGCTCATTAATTCACTCCCAAAAACGTCGACTGGAAAGATGGGCCGAACACTTCGAAGAACAGTTCAGCTGGCCTTCTGCAACACAGCCTGTGGAGATAATGCATACAGGCGAGTGGAATGTAAACCTTGATCGCCCTTCGGAAGAGGAAATAAAGTACGAAATATCCGTACTAAAACGTGAGAAGGCACCAGGACCGGACGGTCTCTATCCAGCCCTCTTCAAAGAAGGCGGAGAATCCCTGGTGACCCATCTGACAAAGCTTGTTGGTGCTATATGGAACGAAGAGAAGGTGCCTGCAGAATGGGGCATGTCGACAGTTATCCCAATCTTCAAAAGGGTACGCGGACCCTGTGCGAAAACCACCGTGGCATCAGCCTGTTAGCTGTGGCATCGAAGGTGCTCTCTGGTCTTATCCTTCGAAGGTTGACTGAACACAGGGAGAGACAAATCCGTGAAAACCAAGCTGGGTTCCGTCCTGCAAGAGGATGCATCGATCATATCTTCACCCTCCGACAGATTCTTGAACAGCGACACTGCTTCCAGCAACCAACAATGGTTGTGTTTCTCGATCTGAAGGCTGCCTTTGACTCTGTAGACCGCCAGGCACTATGGCAGTGTCTGTGGAGCAAAGGTGTCCCCCTTAAATTCTTGACCCTTCTTAAGGCGCTGTACGCCAACTCCCGCGGCCGTGTGAAGGTCTACGGGAAGCTCTCTTCTGAGTTCACCACATCAAGTGGTGTCAGACAGGCTGTCCTCTTTCACCTTTCCTCTTCAATTTCGTCATTGATACGATCATGGAAGACTCATTATCAGCCTCTACTATGCCTGTGGGGTCGAAGTGCTCCCAGGGCGTCCGCTCACAGATATCGAGTATGCAGACGACATAGCTCTTCTTGGATCTGACGCCGTGGTAATGCAAAGAATATTAAATAATCTAACTAATTCCGCCTCACGGTTCGGCATGCGCTTCACACCTGCAAAGTGTAAAGTGCTAGTGCAAGACTGGGTGGGCCCGAACCCTAGCCTAGTGCTTGCGGGTGAACCGATTGAGGTAGTAGACAAATTTGTCTACCTGGGCAGCTGTATTAGTCCCGGTGGTCTCGCGAAAGATGATATTTCCATCCGAATTGGGAAGGCCCGAGCAGCTTTTGTGAACCTGCGTCACCTGTGGCGTAGGCGTGACATCAGCTTATCCGTCAAGGGTCGAGTTTAAATGCTGCGGTGCGCTCCGTATTACTATACGGATCAGAAACCTGGCCGCTGCGCGCGAGGACGTCAAACGACTTTCAGTGTTTGACCACCGATGTCTCCGGAGCATTGCCCGAATCTGGTGGGAACACCGGATCAGCAATGCTGAAGTACGTCGAATGGTATTCGGGAGAATAACTCACCCTCGATAGATGAACTGATCACACTGCATAGGTTGCGCTGGCTTGGCCACGTGCTCCGTATGCCAGTCGACCGACTTCCTCGAAGGGTTCTTTTCGCACAACCACGTGAAGGGTGGAAACGAGCCAGAGGCGGTCAAACAATGACTTGGCAGCGAAGTATAAAAGCCATTACCAGCAAACTCAGCTGCGCTGGTCACTGCCGTCTTCCTGGATGGGGACCCCGAGACGGGCCACATCAATGGTTAGAGACATTGTCAGACATGGCCCAATCGCGCCCTCAATGGCGCTCATGCATCCAAGCTATTGCCTTCAATGCATAGCCCCCTTCCCAATTCCCCGACTTAACAGCCATTGACAGTGGTGCATTTACGCAGCTCGCGCCTCCAATGCGCAGCTACCTACCTCACCTCCCCAAATCATCGGCGGACGAAACTGTGGCAGCTACAACCACTGTACGACAAGTACACGGTTTCTTGATGATGATGATGATGATGATGATGATGATGATGATGATGAGGCAGTATTATATACCAAAGGCATCATAGAGGCAGATCTAACCGGGTGCTTTAACCTTGCGTTGAACAAAGTTTAATACAGAAACAGGATGCATTTGTTTGGCCTGAAAGTTGATTGGCTACGCTGTATATGCGTCTGGCTTTGACAATTTGGCGTCCCTGTCACTTTAGCTCTATTTTTTTCATATATGGGAAAACTATCATCTAAGTAAATGATATTTTCTGACGCATCCAAGATCGAATTCACTGTATGCTATCAAAATAAAAACCAACATGCAGTTTTTTGTATTTAAGTCTGTTTGAATGAAAAAAAGACCTTAAAGGTTCCTCATTTTCAAACTTTTCCAATTTACTCCTAAAAACGATCAGTTGTCTATTAAAGATGCTCTAAAGATTATTTGCAAAACTTTTTGCGAAAATGTTTTGTGGTGTTTCATCGCGATTTGCTGCAAACGACCAGGATATTATAAAAAAATTACTATTGTTATTCAGAGCAGTGCCTCAGGAAACAGTGGCTTTTGGGATTGCCGATTCTACTGCACAGTAGGGAATGTTCGAGTAATTCTACTCGGGTCGCCATCTTAAAGTGACTTTTTCCCTAATCACCCAAACAAGTGAACATGATCTTCAAAAGTACGTGACGGCTGATCTTAAGTAATTATTTAGCAGCCTCCTATGTTCGGGTTTCGTAAACCTTTCTCCTCAGCATTAGCTGTGAACTGCGTTGTGGCTACACCCGGCTTCATTTACTGAGTTGGAACCAGACCTAAAGCTGCCACCTTGACATCGAGTTGAGTGCTGCAATGATCCTGCGGGCTACACTGGTTGGAACTTCGTTCCACAAGGTGCGACCATGCTAGGAAGGCCAAAAGGGAGCAGTCAGACTAAGAGTAGCGACACCCCGTACCACGATTAATCGTGCTACCAGGGCGGTCTGGGGGGTAAAGTCGTACTATTCCTGCGACAGGAGTGTGAAGGCAGTAAGGCAGGCGACGAGCATTTCGATGTTCATGGAAGCAGTGACGCTGCCTTTCCCCGAGGGAGGACGTGTTAAAAAAGGTCAGACTCAAAAAGTGCACACTTCGATCGCCCAAAGGTTGACCGTGACCGTTGGTGCATTATCCAATACGGTCGAAATACTTTTAAAACCAAAGAGTCTGGTCTGCCCAAAAGGCACCTGCTGTGCGCAAACAGGCAATGCTTTCTGAAACTTTATACTTCCTTAAAATTGATGTATGCTGTGTCTCCGAGACATGTGTACAAGACCCAAGCGTGGTTATGCATTTCAAAATGCTAAGGATGAACTCAGCTCCTTTACATTTCTCCCTCCGTGTGTCCGGTGATCCAGAAGCGATGACTCGTGGAATATAGGTCGTGGGGGTTGCACTCAGCCCCAGAGATGAATGCGGCTGCTAGATTGGATCCCAGTGAACAGTCGCCTTTGCGCAATCCGGTTATCAAGCTCAATCAAGCTCAATTCCTCTCGACATAAAAAAACTGCCTGTCTGTGTAATCCGCATATGCCCCATTGAACTACAGTTCTGACGCTCATTGGGATCCTCTTTATCGAGAGTTATCCGTGCTAGTTCGTCAAACAAGAAGCATTGACACTGTGATCTTTGAGGGCGATATGAATGCCCTAGTCGGTCGTTTGAACTCCTTGGAATCACATTTGGAGTCGATGCTCGTCGCACAGACAACAGAGATCGACTCCTTCAGTTGTGCGCTGGTCATGAGCTGTTTCTGACAAGCACAAACTTTCAGTATAAACGTCCGCATCACGTAACTTGGTGGCCACCAACCGCAAATCAACCGTAAACCCCATTAGATCACGTGACGATTAGCCACCGGTGGGGAGACAGAGTTCAAGACTGCCGTTCATTCTGGGGGCACACTACATGATTCCGATCACGCCATGGTGCATGTACGTCTGACAGTTCGTTTCCCTTCAGGGCCTCGTAAGTCAGCAAGAGGCATGTCAATTCACTATCTTCGATGAACTACCATAGCTCAATAGTATCGATCTGAGCTAGCCCAACAACTATCCACAGTAAATCAATACTGTGGTGTCAGCGGGCATGTGGATGGAGCGCGGCAAAATGTGAATGGAGCTATGTTAGCGGTGCTCAGTGCTGTTTGTTCGACGTCTCCGATTCGATCACAAGACCACGGAATGCCGTCGAGATCGCCATCCATGATTGATGCCAGAAAAACCGTACCATCAGGCAACGAGTACGACAGCGCACGCAAGACCCTCAAACGCCAAACAGTGAAGAGTCTAAGGAAAAGTCCGAGAGCTCTGGTGGACATCGGAAGCGCGAGAGATAGAGAAGGCTGTGGCTACCGGAAACAGAAGCACCTTATATCAACTGATATGATCGACTGGTCGTAGGAAAGCAACGGTCAGCGAACCGATAGGTGAAAAATGACTCAATAATTCACTCGCAGAAACGTCGACTAGAATGATGGGTCGAACACTTTGAAGAACAGTTCAGCTGGCCTTCTGCAACACAGCTTGTGGAGATAATGCATACAGGCGAATGGAATGTAAACCTTGTTCGCCCTTCGGAAGAAGAAATAAAGTACGAAATATCCGTACTAAGGCTTGAGAAGGCGTGGACGGTTTGCACGCAGCCCTCTTTAAAGAAGGAGGAGAATCCCTGGTGACCCAACTAACAAAACTTATTGGTGATATATGGAACAGAGAAGAAAGAGGAGAACAGAAGGAGAAGTTACCTGTAGAATGAGGTATGTAGACAGTTATCCCTATCTTCAAAGATGGTATGCGGAAGCTGTGTGAAAACCACCATGGCATCATCCTGTTAGCTGTATCATCGAAGGTGTTCTGTGGTTTTATCCTTTGAAGGTTGACTGAACACAGGGAGAGACATCCGTGAAAACCAAGCTGGGTTCCGTCTTGCATAGATCATATATTCATTCTCCCACAGATTTTGGAACAGCAACAGTACTTTCAGAAGCACCATCAACAGTGGTTGCGTTTTTTGATCTGAAAGCTGCTATTGACTCTGTGGACCGTCAGGCGCTATGGTAGTGCCTATGGAGTGATGATACCCCCCGTAAATTCTTGACCCTCCTTAAGGCGCCGTAGGCCAGATCCGCGGACGTGTGAAAGTCTACGAGGAGCTTTTGCGTGAGTTCACCACATCAAATGATGTCAGACAGGGCTGTCCTCCTTCTCCTTTCCTCTTCAACTTCGTCACTGATATGATTATGGAAGACTGGGTGGGCTCGAAGCCTAGCCTCATTTTTGCGGATGAGCCGGTTGAGTTAGTAGTTAAATTTGTTTACCTGGACAGCTGTATCATCTCCGATGTTCTCGCGAAAGATTATAGTTCAATTTCGGATTGAGAAGGCCAGAGCAGCTTTAGTGAACATGCATCACCTCTGGCATAGGCATGATATCAGCTTATCCCTCAAGGGTGGACTTTACAGTACTGCGGTGCGCTCCATATTAATAAACGGAACAGAAACCTGGCCGCTGCGCGCTGAGGACGTCAAAAGACTTTCATTGTTTGGCACTCGATGTCTTCGGAGCATTTCCAGATTCTAGTGAGAACACCAAATAAGCAATGCTAAAGGACATCGAATGGTATTCGGAGGAAATAACTCAATCTCGATAGATGAACTGATTACACTGCATAAGTTGCCCTGGCTTGGCCAAGTCCTGCGTATGACAGTCAAACGACTTTCTCGGATGGGTCTTTACGCACAACCACGTGAAGGGTAGAAACGAGTCAGAGACGCTCAAACAATGACTTGACAACAAAGTGTAAAGGCCATTACCAGCAAACTCACCTGTTTTAATACTGCTTGTATCAGGATAACTGTTCAGGAGTTTCCTGTGAAACTCTCACGATTTTGTTCTAAGCCGGGTGTGCTCAGTGAACCGGATGTGTAGCGATAACTCATTTAAGGATTTTTAACCGTGATATTGTCGAATAAGAGAAAAATGATGCACAAAGAATCGCATTTACGATCTATCATTTAAGGGGTGACCAGAAGCCACGCACGAGCCTTCTTAACACCACTGCTACTTAGTTGGAGGTTTTCCCCTAGTGTACCAGTTTCCAGAGACTCAGGGGCGGTGAATGATAGTTAACTGACAACAGATCCAGTTGACCTGTTGCTGACCCATTCCGACAACTGAAGAATGGTGTCAGAATCAGGCTCCACCCATTCAGGGTGACAAAAGGAGTCGTTCAGATGTTCTCTTTTGTTGCCACACACACGACCTTAAGCTGTAACAATATGATGCCTTGACACCTTTGGCAATCCACACTTCATACCAGGTGAGTAAACTCAAATCGAGAAATGAATGGATATCTCTCTTCATGGTCAGTGCTGGAGAACTTGTGAAGGAATATTTAGCGGTATTGTTTTTTCTTTAAAGTTGAATTCGCACTGGCAGTCAGGCTGTAATTTAATCGTGCGAAGAGGAACACCACTCACTCAAAATCCACGCACTTTTACTGACAGGCGGAAATAAGGCAAATACTGCGGCGGTGCTTACTGGTTTATTCTTGCTCGAACTTCATTCACTATATCAAAGAAGGTTTTATGGATACCCGCCATTCAAAACAACACAAGATACGACTGGTTACCCTCCTGAACTGGTTATTGTGGCTGAACGTGTGGTTCCCATCCTACGCCCAAACTTCCCTAAAAGGGAGAGTTTATCTTCTGACAGTTTCAACGCGGGGCTGTTTGCTTTTCGCTAGAACTATCAGGTGTGCTTTCCATATGGCACATTCAAGTAAGCGAGAAATCTACAGATTTATTTGTCGCTAGCAATCTTCAAGTGGAGCGTTTCATTTGAAAGTGGATAATCTACTGAAGACTTCCCTTTGGACAACTAACACAAATTAAATCAACCAGGGTAATCTCCAGAATTTGTGGTGATGGCTCACATAGATTTTAGAAGAGAGGTTGTTAAGAAGAAAACACGAAGGTATTTATTCCAATCTGTTGAGTAGCGCTGAGGAAAATGTAAAAACAAACGCGATCGACGATTATCATGTATGTGTTTATATATTTATATCATTGGGAAAAAACCTGCACAGCAGAAAAGCGCATTTTGTTTTGGAAATTATATTGAAGCCAAGAAAAGAACCAAGCAAGCAAACACTTAACACACTACCACATCTATTTCATCCGACAAACGTAGGCTAAAACCAGCAGTTAAAAACCAAACTATTTTTTGGAAAAAATCGAGAATGAAGTGTTTTTAGCAACCGTCAGTATGCTTGAGGAAGACAGAGTTGGCGGCCAAATTATTAATGCACCGCCGCTTCACTACAAAGGAACTTGCAAGCCAAACTTGAGCAAAATTAAGACTAACTTGACAATGCACACCATTGTATAGCTTCCCTTGAATTAAGAGATTTAAATTCTTGAGTGTTTGGAGCAATGCATAGTGAACTATAAATGTATGTACTACCGTAACTTTTAGGATAAATCGAATGAGCGTGATGTGTAAGCATTTAGGCCGCTTCTTTAACCAAGAAATTTTCATCGAAGAGAAGCGGGAAGCAAGTGATATAGCGATCCGAAGAAATCTCCAGATCAGCCAACTGTCTCTCACTTGCATCCGGCAGCTAGGGTTACTCACATTCAAGACTCATTCGCAGCAGCTCTTACTAGGACAGCCTAACCCTGCTATCTGATGTATGAGCGCAGCCTCCGGATTATTCCGAAACAACGGAATGTGTCCAAGTTTCCTTCAGTCTATACGATCGACATAGGATCAGAATCCAAAGTAGAATGATCACGAAATTTTACATGGCATTCTAAAGACATAAAATACTTCATAAATTATATTTTAGCTAAGACGGGATAAGGCTTTTGCATCGCCCGCTTCAGGTGAATAACCTCAAATATAAAACGGCGGCTAGCGGAGTATTCCGAACAGTCAACAGACACATAGCAAGCCCTTCGCAATCAGCAAGACCGATCACACACAAAGCTTGGTTTGTGTGGTTTTCGAGCTGATACATTAACCTGGGAAAAGTATTTATATAACTCACAGGTTACTTGCGGTAACACATTCAATTGTTAATTTGAATCAATCGGTTCACTCAGTAAGATGGCTGAAATCAACTGTTATGATGTGGCTGGAATGATCAGTGACCAACAGGAGCTCAGCGGTCAAAGTATGCCAACTGTTCAACCAGGTTCAAAAAGATCAAACGCTGAAAACCGTCCTGAAACTTCCTATTTATCACACTTTGGAAATATTCGGTAGCTGAGGTGTGTACCCTTCCAACCTGGGTGCAGATTGCGAGCAAGTTTGAGTGAAGTTTCGTTTTCCCAGGTATTCGTGCTCGTGGATTCAGTTTGGGACGGCTCCACAGGACCAATGCATACAATACTATGAATGAGTATTTGAATGCGATCAGTCCTTCAACGTTTAGTCGGAAACTGAAGACAAGCAAAGCTAAATGGTTCTATGAATTGTATCAGTGATATTCATTAGCTTTTTGGTGACCTGTGTTGCATCTAAATTCCCTTGCGAATGAAGTGTTAGGTGAGTGCATTACTCTTTTTACTTTCAAGAATCACAAAATCCTCAATAAGAAACGTCGGATGTGATCAAAAAGCTTTAAAAATGAGTTTCCACCACTTGTCTCTTTTGAAATATTTCTTCTAGGATGTCATATTCTAGGACTGATCAGGTTTATTCGCAGATGAAATTTTTGGGGATATTTTTTGCCGTACCTAGCCGTGCCTTCCGTATACTGTGCGATCAAAACTAACGTCTGCACCCCAATGGATACCGAAGTCAAAGAAATTCGACAGGTCCATGTGCTCATAGTTCGGGATGCTTTTTGGCATGAAATATCATTTCACTCAATTACCGTACACCACAGCTTTAGAAAAACCTAGCCAAAGTTTGTTTAAAACTCCCTTAAGAAGAAAACTGGTGTGCAAAACAGTGTATTTTATAAAAATTGTGCTTTATTTGAGTTTAATTAGGATACCGCGTATTAATAATTTGTGTGCAAGGCCATATACTCGAAGGCTTCTAAACTCCTAGGATTTCCCACTGTTCTGAAAAAAATTTGGGCTAGTCGCCGCCTTTTATTTCAACCCTATCGAGGATGGAGGACTGGAGGTGTGCATTCAAACTCAGAATTCCTCGTGTCCTCACGCACTGGATTTATCGTTCCACTTTCATATTTCGGGTTATTTGGGAAAGACTGTCATCTTTATATGGCCCTAAAGCGTGTTGTGCAAAGCAGTGGAATATCAGCTGTTTTTCTCTATGTTGTACATAAGTTTTTAAACCCCACGTATGGTAAAACTTCTACTTTGGGAAAAAATTATTGCCTGTAGGCTTGGCTTGGTTTAACTTAAAGTTCAATTTTGAAAAACTCAATTAAATGATCTGAGTGCAGCAGAAAAATTCACACTAAATTTTACAACGAGCAAAATGTTAAGCGGACATCATTTCCAAGTTTCTGGCTTTCCTACAAAAAGCATCAACTCTAGGACAACTTTCCACAAACAATAATCATTTCTCATCAAAAGAGCAGAATTTTAAGCCCATGAACTCTTGTTGATTTATTTTATTTTTCTAATATAATAATTTAGATGAAAACAGTTACATTATTCCGGGGATTTTTGGGTAGTTTTTATGGAAATACGAACGTAAGTAGTATACTGTTGTGAAAAGTTATCCGAAATATTTTATGCATCTGTCAAATATTTAAATGTGCCATACGGTTTGCGGTTTGTAGATGGCCAGCAGTGTTAATTCACTCAATACAAATGCCCAGCAAACGTTTATCCGATGGTCACTTCATCCTGATTGCCATTTTTCCCGATAACGGAAAATAACACCACAGTAAGAATAAAAATACAGAATTTAGGTTTAACAAAGTCCCAATTTAAAATTAGACACGATGCAAACAACGCAAAATATATGCAAAATTTCCGTTTGCAAGGAAGCTCTATTCTCAGTATATGTCCCAAATTATCGTATAGTAACTGTCCGGATTGAGCTTTGGTGAGGCTATTTGCTTCATGTCATATTAATATACAACTTTAAAGCAACAAATACTCTAAAACGAAGTGAGAGGTTATACTCCTTAACATATATAAAGCGCTCCACTGATATATTGTTAAACAACAGGCCATGGCTGAATAGGTGTCTCTTAGCCTGCAGGTAGCAAACCGGAAATTGCTTGTCTGACAAACAAGATATGGTTGGTGCTACAGATTAGCACGCTGAATTGTCTAATTGCGCCACACTACTCATACGGTTGCTGAGAACTTTTCGACAGCCTACCACTGGTTTTGCTCATATTGGGGCTCATCACCTAAGCGCGGACCCCAAGTTTCCCTCAACCTTAGGTTCTGCTTGCACAACTACGTAAAACAAACGCTCATTTTTACGTAACTTTGACTTTGATAAAGGACTTGACTGAATCCAGCTGAGTCTTCCGTTTATGGTGGTCCGCTGCAACTGAATTTGTTGTACTGGGCTGTGAACGGCGGATTGCAGGTCTCACAAACAAGAGATTTATTTAAAAAAGTGTTCCCCAGGGCCAGAAACGCCTCAGACAATCTCACGCGGTTACAATGCATTTCTCAAAAATCGAAAAATACCCACGTAAATAAATATTAACGCTAAATTGAGTGTACTATTTCTTTTTCAATAGGGATTTCTAGTGACCTAGTTATTTAGACCCCGTAAAGTAAAGTAAAGACCCTGCCAGGTCGCACAATTTCAGAGGCTAAGTAATTGATATTTAGTTCAATATCAAAGCCACTTAAAATGCCAGTAAAAGGTTAGACCGCTTTATCTTTCCACCTTTAAACATACCAGTTCATTTAACTAATAAAATGAGCAATAAACCAATAAAATGAGTATTACCGGCTATACAGGTTGCGCCTGATGCGTGAAATATCTGCAGAATTACGATCAGGACACATACAACACGTTAATAAAGCGGTTTTAATTTCAAAGAGTGCATGAACGTTAATGAATGACTAGACTACCACAATAGAGCAATGCCTCATGTGTGTGTTGCTAGCGTGGTGTTTGCTTGATCACACTGGAAGTCTGACCAGGCAGAATACTTTGTTCCAAGTCCGCCGAGTGTTTCGCCATTGTGCTGGAGGAGAAGAAGACTCTGCTTAGGCCAGCATAAATATTTCTATTCAAAGGCCGCTCTTTGAACACGGAGTTAAAATACGGCTTTCTGTCTGCTGTAGCACCCTCAGCCGTTGATTTTGTTCTGTTCACCTAACTTGACAGATCTTCAGCAAACCAGTTGTCTCTCAAGGTTGGTTTGGTTGTTCAAAACCACCGTCGAAGTATTTTTAGTGCACATTTTTTGTGTTCAGATTTGATACCGCGAATCTAGTAATGCTGGTTTACTGCTGATATTTGTATTTTGTTTAAAAACACGCGGAAATGGCCTTCCATATAGCTGCATTTTTGGATAACTTTTGCCAGTAACTAGCTCATATTTAAACGAGTAAAATGGCTAAAATGCCAAGGTTGCTCATAGCAGCCTTTTAGAAATACCCGGTTATTCGTTTAGGTTAATTCTGGAGGAGAATATAACTATTCTTTCGTCTTTCAGAAGGTTGGCGTTGAACAGCTTTGGAAGGTCTCTGGCTTGTTTTACATACCAAGGTTGAGACAATAAGCTTAATTTTACTAGTGAGTTTACTGGCTTTCGATTAGGAGTTCTGCAAGATAGTGTATTTGATCTATCATTCAAAGTCGCATGGCATCAATTACAAGGATAATATGCGAAGTTTGAGGGCTTCATTGAAAACTTGTCAGGACGATTTTAGCATCTGGTTACCTGCTCTATGTGAATGGCAAATTGAGAATTGGCTTATAGATGAGGGGCAAAATCACTTTGACGAGATTGCCAGTGCCGAAAATTGTTGAAAACTCTCATAATCTTTAAGTTTGTTGAATTTGTCGGGATTTTTCTTCCAAACTGCACCCAAAGATATATGGCTTTCATAGTTGCAACAATTACTTTACTTTTTGTGGAACAAGACTTCAAAAATGTCTCCAATTGCTTATAAGTGAGCGGTTTGACAGTGTCGTCTCTTCTAGGTACACTTGTTCAAGATATACACCTTTTAACTGAAGATAAATCACACAAGTCTGCTACTTGATTTTATCAACAAAATATGTGGTTTCTCTAGAGGAAAGCCTTTCCTCTTGGTTGTACTTTCTGAGGTCGACGAGAATACTTCCACTGAGTAACTTTGGTTAGCATAAGTTTCCTTAGAAAATAGCTCTATTTATATTTGTGTTCAGGCTGACAATGTAATATGTATATGTATATATACAACATACAATATGTAATATATGTAATATAATACATATAATATATAACACGACACATATGAACTACACATTATACGTACAATGCGTAGTACAACATAATGTGACACAACAGCTTTGACCCAACAAGTCTTGTACAGGTTTCAATAGAAATAACCTCGCCGAGCGACGTTATGTGCATACACTTCTAACCCAGCAAGGATGTCGTGAAGATGCTGTAACCTAAAAACTTTGACCATCCTACGTTTGAAAGCCTACTTTGTTGCCATACATTGATAGTCTGTCATCATGGAAAGACAAGTGATGATCTTCTACGCAACATACTCTGGCAGCTGGATGTGACGTCTACTTTCATTGAAGTGTCACGTACGTGAACGTGTGAACGTTTCCTTCTAAAAGGACAAGTTCTAAGCAATACTGACAACTTACGCACTGTTTACGGTTTGCAATCCATCTTGATTGTTATTACATCAAGTAGTAAGCCCACCTATCTAACAGCAAGCTCATGAACACACAGGGGTGTATAGGTCACGTTCTTGCTTAACTGAACTTTTGCTATTCGATATTGCCCCCCAGTTCATTATTGACCGTCTTTTCTCATCCGATCTAAGTAATAGCTTTCTGGTAGAAACTTCCAGTTCGCTTTTGATATTCGCTCAAATGTGAATTGCACCAAAAATAAAACAGCTGCCGGAAAAGAGCTATATCGATGATTAGAGGGATCGTCAGCTCATGTTTTCATACGGATTTTTCAAGCGCAAAAAATTAATCCATGACATCAAGTATCATCTGGAACAAGAACATTCTAAGGACTTTAACGGTGACCTACTTTCTTCTAAAGGATAAATTCATTTCGGATAAACCCTTTCAATAGTGGTTAAGCATATGCTTGGGTACAACGTTGGAAACAAGTTGGTAAACATCTTGATCTTGCCCAACATCTTATTTATCTCACTTGAAAAGCGCAGGCAAACAGTCATACGGAGAGGAAAAGGAGCACAAAAAGATGAGTTAAACAACCAGATATGTTGTGCTAAAACCAACAGATCATGAATTTTTCTAAGGAAAACCAACTCTAGGACATCACTTCAAACCTGTATTTATGCATCTCAGGGCACTTTTTTGTGATGAGGACAGATTACACTAAAATTGTCGAATACTCTTGTTTTGGAAAAGCGCTTTTGCTCTCATACGGAAGCCGTTTTTGCTAGATAGCCATAGAACACTCGAATTGCTCTATCAGCCTAATCTGAAAAGCAATTTTGATATATTTCATATTTCAGTGTATTGTCTAACCACAAACAGGACATTCAACAAGGTTCATACGTTATTGCTGGATGTTGTTTATTCCGGGACACACTGAATATAAGAGAGAAAGTACCTTGGCTTGCCCTAGGTGAGCGTCACAATGATTGATACTGACGGATTGTCCGACCACTGTCAGAGGACTGTTGACTGTCACATCCTCACTGAGTTTCGTGCACCATCAAGTCAGAAACATAAGGCAGATGAACTTTTATAAGCAAAAATTTTAACCAGGGACGTGGGAGCCTGTTACACAGGACGTTGGCTACTTCCGCAAGCTTCTCGCTCATTTCGCTGTTGTCAAAAAGCTACTTACGCGTTGCAGAGGCTTACTATGAGTGGCATGTTTTCTGTTTCCCAGTTACTGGCAGGCGTGAGAATAAACGTTGTGAAGTTTGTTTTGAACTCATTTGTCTCGTCCAAACTGCCCATTTTACCGCTGATAGGGTTACCTTATTCTGCTGTCTACCTCGGAGAAAACGTTAGAAGTAAAAGGAAGATGAACAAGGTCAGATAACCCATTCTAGAGTTCGCTTAGGCATTCAGTCATCTAACTTGTCACCATGTTGATGTGGTACACTTCATTAAATACCGGCTGAAAATGTAGTAAGCCATAAGTCAGCTGCAAGTGAGAAACTAAGGTTTTCGATTATCAGGATTAGCAAGACTGCAGCAGCAAACCGTCAGTCTTGGACAATAATGTTACGCTACCCACAGTGCTGATGAGCAGAAAAAAATTGTTGAAGCTTGCCAAGGAATATTAAAATTGTTGGAAACAGTGTTTATCCCAGCAGTAAGTCAACAATTTTCTTGACGAACCACTAGTCATAATCTGAAGTAGGTCATGAACAAGAGAAACTGCTAAAATTCATTTGATTCTTCCGTTGAAATCAAGTTATCACGCAAAAGAGTCTAGTTCGCAAATTGCATATAATACGGAATCAAATAGAACATCAGGTTGATGCAAGCCCGATGGCCACGCCTACATGAGGAGACCCTATAAAGGCATAACTGGTTGCTGGCTGTCGAGAGATTTCAGCAGCCTTATGTAGAGCGTTCTATCAAGAAAATGTACTGTGCTGTCTCAAAAATCGGCATTTTGTAGCACATTTAGTCGAATAACATCATAAGCGAGAGATTCAGCTAGAATCCATGAGATTTCTCCTTTACAACCAAGTTGATGTGTAAATGGGTGTATTTCGCGTAATCTAGCAACTATTTTTCAAACTTCTTTGAACCAAAGTTTTGTGTCACTTACATTAATTGTATTACGCTTGGTCACCAATCTTGGACTTAACAGGCTTATCACCTACCTTTGAGCGTAATAATAGGGCTAGCATGCTCCCACCCAAATTGTATAAGACTACATCTTTTGAAGTCAAGTGAGACTTTTGCCCTGATAACTTTTCACCGAAAAAGTGTAACGCTATTCCCAAGATTTAATAAGTGTCTTTTATTTGGAGCATGCTAGACTGCTGGAGTACAGCTGAACTGAATCGTAACAGCGGAATGTAAACCAAATTTTTTGTGCTTTGTTCTTTTCTGAACCTGTTCGCAAAGATGCCGTAGAACTAAATTACTGATAGCTTTCTGCATCAGGTGAACTTTCGGTCGTGCCCTACAACAGACGCTATTGCGTCTCGTGTTTTGTGCTTGATATCAGCACTACATACCCAGTTGAATGCAGGCTATCTGCTACCCATCAACTGGATAGGTATGTTGTTATGAAATTCCGTCGGTTCCGGCGGTGAGCAATATCAAGTCAGCCTAATCAGAGGCTATCAACTGCGCAAACAAAGTAATTGTGAGTAGCTTTTTTCTTATAAACACCGGTATCCTATAAGCTAACATGTATATCTGAATGCATCCAGAAATAGACCGTCATTGATTCGGGCATCCTCTGTGGGTAGGCTAGAAACATGACTGCCTGTGCAAATCTGCATTTACTAGCCGTATCTATTAGAGCTTACTCTTTCCCGCTGCTAGAGATTCTTCCTTCCTCTCGTCCCTCGTTGACTATACGCCGACCGGCTTATCAATGGTTCGTATGTCACTCTGTCCACAAGGCCTACTGCTTGACAATCCGACATGACTAGACTCTAGACGACGCCCGAAATTTAAGCTTTCTTACTAAGGGTTTGTGTTTAAGTTTTAATACGCTTAGGCGGAGATAGCTCGCTACCTTCATTGTGCACGTTCCGTATAGCTGGATTTACCGTTTGCCCGTCTACTTCCTCGGTTGATTCTATTTTCGTTGAGTTATCAAAGCAGATTTCTCCGTTCAATAGAATCTTTGGTAATCTTTCGATGGATTTCATGGTGAGCTAGCGCTATCATTCTATAGAGGAAAATGTTGATAATTCAGGTAGCGTAGATGATCGTTGGCTTGTTCGCTGAGCTGGGCAATTCGACTGCCCAGATTTCTCCAAAAAGTCTCTTGCAAACTTCCCTATAGTTCTTATGAGTCAGATAACAAATTGCATAACCAATCGACCTGTTCTAAACGCAAACTGGCAGTTTCAAGAACTCTCATCTATCACAAATCTGTGACTACTGTATTCACGAGTTAATCTGTTATTCAAAGAATTAGCCGCGAGAATTTTCAGTTTACTTCCTTGGTAAAAGCTTACGTAAGTGAATAACTTAAGTTATTCTATCGTGCCACTTAAACCCCTCCCAAAGCTGTCACTGAAAAACCACGTAAGGAAATATAACGTTTTACTCGACTTGATTTGCTTTAAGTAATATTTTCTGAACACAGTTAAGGGCATGACAAATAGGTAGTACGGTTATGGTTTTCCAAATAAGCTTGCGCTTGATTCAGACATAAGGCTTATCGGAGACTTACCGAGGATATTATCAAAGCAGGCGTTTGAAATTTATGATACTTTGAACAGTGGAGTAAAGTCCAGAAACATACTCGAACCGCTGATAGAAGTAGGAGTGATCGCACGAACTTTTGTGAATGGCCTATTGTCACCTTATATGATATGCAAATACGGCTAGAGGAGACGGGCTATACCTGGACGCGTAATGCCAGTCAGTTTAGTTTTTGCCTACAAACTCAACTATCGTGGCCTGCTTACAATGCTAAATATCTCAAACATATTTTAGTCAGTGAATGGATTTTCAAAATACCAGCTACTTCAGATACTGGCCTTTTTACCAAAGTAGGATGTTGTTAACGCCGGATTCTAGCGACGAACAATGTTTCCATGTTTTTATTTTATTTTGTTCAGTATTTTCTCGTCCTTTTCCTTCAACGGCGTAGTTTTTCTGCCAATCATTTGATTGATGGTAGCCGTAGAAAAATTTACAGAAAAGCTCTTGCTTGTTAACTGGGATATGTGTCGTGTTATTTTAGGATTACACTTTATGCATCAAAACCGTTTGTGGCGATTACACTCGTTACCAGTGATGCTCTCTTTGCCTTCCAAATACAACTACAACAAAATGAACTAAAAGTTAAACCTAGTTGATTCTCCCAAAGGGTTTAAGTCCGGCAAGAGTTTGTCAATGCCTATAACTACTGTCCTCTAATAGTCGTAGAAACAAGTCGAAACAATAAAAATTACCTCGACAGGTACTGAAACTAAACAGTCACAACGCCAGAGTCTGTAAGAAACTCAGAGGCCGGATGCTGAACATTTTCTTTTACTTCAGTGTCTAAAACGCTGCACATTTTGGCTGTGATTTTACCAGCGCCTCGGAATTCCGTCGCGCCACAGATATCACCGAACCAAACCACTTATGTAACACCCTGACACAACTGCTGCTGAACTACCATTCATAAACAACCAGTGAAATATTGAATATTTAGTGTCAACACAAATCTGCATACTAAGGAGTTCATCCAACAGCTATTTTTTTTACTCACATTCAGTTTAAACTCATGATTTTTACGAAACGTAGAAAGCAAATGGCGCCTGCGGGGTTTAAAAAACCTGCAGCTGCTTCACAGCTCTGAGCCGTTTAGCGGGTTTCATTACAAGTTCCTGAGTTAATCTGTCCAGAACTTACAACTCGCAATATAACTATGGGGCCTTAAGAATAAGCAGGTCATCCCTCTAATAAGATGCCTAAGACCTAGTGAATTTGCCAGATTCTCTACCTATTATCTAGTGACAGGGATATGAGGTGGTAATTTAGTGTTCTATAATAGCCTATTTTTACGTTGTTTGTCCGAGCCCACAAGTTGACAAACACTAGACGTCCGCTATACGAGAAGCATCTGTTAGGGTTAAACATGAGTGGTGGAACACAGAGTGGTGGTGGTTCACAGAGCACTGCGAATAGAGTAAATATTGTGCGTGTATCATGATATCTGTTGAGCAACGGTAGAGAAGACGCTTGTAGAGCAATTGAGAGAATATTTTGTCACCCTTACTCGCCACATTCTTCCATCCACTGGTGTGCTTCTCTTTTAAACGAGTAATATATAATTACTATAGTAACCGGACTATTTGTCCTGAGGTCGGTGTTGGATCACGTACACATGTTCTGCGTTCCAGAAATCTTTGTTGAATTACTTAACTATTCTTTTTACTTCTCTTGGTCAACCTGATTATATCTCAGTCCACTTGGTTCCCATCCAAGCTCAGCCAGTTTTGCTTGAACAAGGAGAACAAGTTACATTTAAAAGGAATGTTTAATGTGTCAAGCCTAACATGGAGCGAGAGGCACTTGGCAACTCCCATCGTACAATTTACGAAATCTACTCTGTTATGATGTTGTACCATTAAACCGAAAAGAAGACGACGAGAAAATTTTTTTAACCCTTATTAATAGCACAAGTCTTCGTGGTTCTAAAGTGGAACAGGAGTAAAATGACTTTGTGACTGTGGCCAACAAGTAGAATGAAACGTAATAGTTCCAAAAATCATGCACCACCTACAGTTTTTGTACATTTGAAGAACTAAGCAATCAACATTCATCATGTGAAGCAGGGTGTATATTATTTTAATGCAGACAATCTGGATCCGTGCGAAAGGTAACCTAAGACCTGAAATGCCTCACACCGCAATTTATCTAGAGGTCTTATCCGTCTCCAAAATCATGAGGGTTTCACCACTGCCAAAAATTAGCACACAGTGACCCTAGAGGTGACGGGAACCATCTCTTAACGTGACGCCACTCGTGGGTTATGCGAGATTAGGGTGTTGATTGAGGACACTTCAACGAACCATCTCATTCGACAATCAGCAGACGTATCGAGGCGGATAACTATTTAAGGAATAGATTGTAGTAAATTGTAACGCAGTACACAATGCGATTCTTACCTCTATTGTGCTTAATCACATCGGTGTGTGCTGCTCAGAAGCGACGTGAGTTATATCTTTTGCGTCTAAGTGTATTAAAAAAGAGACAAGTTTAAGAGGATTCCTCACTATGAATACAAGGATTTAGTTTCTGTTTACGGACTGAGGCAATAAAAGTTCCGTTTACAAATATCTAGTTCTTTCTGCATGTCGTTTATCATTTGAAAAATAATGCATTGGTTGAGCTGGTTCTATCAAAACGCTCGATGAAAGTTAAGCTAGCTACAACTTTTTCTACATTTCTTCGGTTTGCCCTGCCAAACTAATATGATACCAAAACCTGGCAAACTTGATAAACTGCGGCACTCTGTTGTTGTTTCTACCTATCATTGACGTTTTATATTTCCCTACAGATTTACACATACTACAACGCCAGCAAAATTTAAAGGATTCCTCAGAAGAGACGAAATGTAACACAGTGAGTCTTCTCAGTTATATTGGTGGGTCTGCTTGTGCTCAGTTCATCGGCTGTTTCCAAAACTTTTTCGTAACTAGAGTTTGCGCCCTGAAGCAGAAGCTTCGATGTCCACTTATTTTGACTTACTTTTATAGTTGACAACAATGGCCTCAAACTTTTGGTCATCAAATCGATTCTCTCAGTGTGTCGCCTTGGTTCGACAAAATGGAGTGCAGCAGTTTGCCATTCAACTCGATCTGGACAAACTGCCGGCGGATCAGAAGACATACGATGCGTTTGTCATTGAGTGGCTGGTATCAAGAATGCTTAACAATTACACGGGGAATTGTCAGACAACTGTAGGTATGATGGCGTTACCGTTTTGTCGGTTTCATTCTTTCAACAACTTACAAGAACCTTTAACAAATCCCGAATAAAACTGATATGTTACTGTCTAGTCTGTTTAAGCTGGACTGTCTTATGCGGTTTAAAGTTATCAGCGTTAATAATCACAACAACAAAATTTTGGTCAGAATCATAAATCACTGGTACCATAACCTGGATACAAAATATGAATAGAAAAGGAGTTTCGTTTCAGCCTAACTGGATTTGTGCCGGCCTACCTAAGTAGGTCGCATTCTGGTAATATGTACGGAATTTTCTTATTGCTTCATGAGTGACACGCACTACAACTTGGAAGGGAAGTAGTTACTTAGTCTGTAATATACTGATTTATTTGACATCCGGTAGATTGGACATCTTAAATACATGAAATCACCCCACAGGGTCAGTTTATCCTAATTTTTCAGCATACGTGACAAGGTGTATCATGTATCACGTAACAAGATGTAACCTAATTCTTTCACGTAACGATTGTGTCATTTTCGTGTGAAACTTCAACAACCTACTTCATTTGTAGAAAGCAAGCGACAGGCCTTTGACGCAAGTAGAACAGGTGAGTCACAATTCCTTGTATATTTACCTATCCAGCTTATCAACTGTGGATAAATCCTCCCTTCGATTCTTAGAGCTAGTAGTCTTGGCTCTTGCGTAACGCAAAGTTAATCTCCCATCATCCTGGCCTGGTTATTCGGCCGCTGAAAGCCAAATTAGCTGAAATGAATTATTTTTACCCGCATACTGTTATGAGGTTACAAGACTTTTCAGGTGCAAACGTGAGACACGGCTCTTTGACTGGTGCATTTGTCATTTTTATTGAGACCAATTACGAAGTTCATCGGAGAAATGATCTCCTAACCATCCAAACGATGTCTTCTCACATAGCAATTATTCTTGTGGGCCCGGAAAACGACGAACTCTGTGATAGTGTAAGTTTCACATTAATTTGAATTGGTCCGTTGACACTGTCTAGCCAGTAACCCTGAAAACCGTAAACCGCTGAAATTTGGGAAAATATAAACAGTAAATCAAACCAGTTTTTAAAATTGTTGGGTTTGCACCAAGTATACCAGCCGGAACAAGCGCACTTGCGTAAATCCTGAGAAGGACTGGTGATATACGGCATTTCTAGTTTGGCTAACCGATGCTGTTATGCCTGGATGTAAAGAGCGCGAAAGTTTTGCATGAGATAAAACACGATTGTGGATTGCGGCACTAGTAGAAGCTTTGTCCTCGTGGCTGAACACGAACCTATTGACTGATTCCGTCCACAAGGGTATCCCCTAATATGGGGAAAGTAGTCCTGATGTTTCCAATCTGAAGGCTAAACAGTCCATTTTTCGTAATAGTGTGTAATATTGAGGAGCCCTGAAATACCGGATCTTGGAAGGTCACCTTGGAGATGTTCTCCAAAGATGGCATGACTAAAGGTAGATAAATGAAGTTCGAGTTTGTTAATGTCCTAATTAAAAAAACTTTGTTAACGTTCAGTTGCGATGTTTCTGTTTGGGTAAATAATCTGAAAAATCGTGAACATTTAAAGCGAAGTTAACCTAGTTTTCGTTGCAAAGCCAGTATTCAATGACTCAGTGCATGGTTCGTCTCAGACTGATTACAACTTAATGGTGTGTACTTTGAATGGATACACGTTCATCATTTCAGCTAATTGGTAAGGACGTTGGTATGGGAGAAGTCATTCGGTGCAAACCGCGTGATAATGCCACCCCGATTCAAGTGCAGGATGTGAAACTTACCTCTTATCTAATCAATGTGGACGCATACGTTGACAAATGGATTGCTTTTGAGTTTGCGGAACAAATGAATTTGGGGCTGGACCACTGTCGCTACAATGCATATCCACTGAAGCCGGAGTAGCATTACTCGGTGAATCTTTCATTTTTGTTGCGATTCGGCTAAAAAGTGAGTTGAATGGGCTGCGCAAATTACATTATCCTCACTTGGTTCCTTGTAAAAATGAAATACCCGACGAAATGAGTGGTCTTCCAAAAGTTTTTTTCTAAGGAGTTAATTTTTACCGTTTAAAATGCCAACGTTGACGACAAACTCTGTAACACGTGTCAAGAACAACTGATGAAATAAAGTTGGAGGAGATCACTCAGTAAGGATGAGGGGCAGTTAACAATCCAAACGGTGAAAAATAGACGAAAATAGATTTTGAGTGTTTGTCGCTTCATCTATCTCATAGGACTTGTTATTACAGATTCAGAACTCTTTCGGATATGATTTCACGTTCATCCAAAACCCAACTCAGTTTAACCTGTGCTCATTTAGATACACACGTAGTCCATATTGGCAAATGTACCCAGTGGTGCTCCCATTCATAATTAGTCACCGGTCACACATAATCTTACAGTGAACGCTAAATTCACGCTTTGGCATCCAGCGTCTGTAAATTTGCCTTGAAATAGGTTGACGGAATGCTTACTGAGTATGAAGTTGGACGATTGTAAATGTGACCAGGAGAAATTGGCTTAAAAATACACTCCTGGATAAAGGTCTGATAACCCTTCACCACACTTGTAATGCATCGACGTCGTAGCCGCATTTTCGGCTAGATGAGCTATCAATTACCACAAGCAACAGGTATGTCAGAACAGCAAGATGGACAGTTGACTTACATAGAAATGCGATTAAAATCAGAGAAGTTATTATACTTATTCTTCAATGAAAGCCGTCAAGGCATGTTGGAAATCTATTTTCACTTTTGCATTGACCATTTTTCTGTAACAGGCCAAGTAGTACACAACAGGATTTCAATAACTATGATAAAATTTTCAAACCACATATGAGTAAAAGGCAACCATGCATATTCTTTGCTTCTTTTTAGGTTGTCTTTATTGTTTTTTTCTTTTGACATGGTTATTAATATAAACAAGTGCAAAGAATATTAGTTGGTTATCACTACATCAAAAGATGGGGTAACAGTTTGCGTCTCCTTCGACACATTGGGAACTGAGAATTTTACACATCTTACTGTGTTCTTTAAGTGAGAATAAAGGAAAAATAGTAAGTGAGATCACGGAGCTGGTCACATGACGAAACGTATAGTATGAAATAGCAAAGTATACGACAAGGTATCACGTAGAGCCACCTCAATCAATGGGGACGTTATCCACTGATTTCTAAGGGGAAGATTAGGAAATAAAAATTATATTCTCCAGTATTTTAATTAGAATTACTTTGCAGGCAACGCTACTCCCCAAAGGAGCGTCTTTGTTAAAAGTGTACTTCCAAAGAAAGGGCGAATTTGCTGGGGGGCCCCTTGTTTTATCAACAGAGGCGATAGAATTCTTCCTAAAAGAGGTGTTAGCAAGAAGAGAGCAGCATGGTCACATCATCCTTCGTTCGTATCCGGCTGTCTCTCTAGGCAGAGAGGTACCAATGCGCATTCACTCAAAAGCAGCCGATGTCGAAGCCGATGTTGCTAATAATGTCATTGAGTCAGTGGAGGGAGGCGCGTTAAGTCGAGGCATCCTCTGTGCATTCTGAGTAACAGGATATAGCCTGGCCATGAAAATGACATTGTAGGATACCTTCACATTCGCAGGTGTGCATCAACGTTATTTTATTTGATGAAGTACTGTAAATTACGTACACATTTCATTGTAAAAGCTCTGGACTAAACTATTTTCAACGAGTTTTTGTCTTACATATTTCCTCAGCACCATTCATTCAAAAACTTCACGATCCTTCAGCATGTGCTAGTTTGCACAATAATTTATTTTTCATCACAGACTCAGATAAATCTTAGCTGAATCACTTTTTTATGATATTATTCAACTGAATGTGCTGCTTAAAGTCCGTCTCATGTTTGGTGGTACGATATTTGAGATATCACGGTATATTTCTTGGGAGAGCACCGGTCACAAAGTTGCTGTAAACCCTTCAACAGCTCGCCAACTTTCTACTACTTGCGGCTCATTAGGCAGGCGCAGTACCCGAGTTGCCATCAAGCTTTTGTCTTGCTGAAGCCCAAGATGAATGCTATTCGCGAAATGCACTAAACGGCACACCAACTTGCTTTTTTAGATTAACGGTGCAATACAAGTACGCATTAGCTGGGATGAAGTAGCAGTGCGGATCTTTTGTCCTAGACATAAGGAGCTTCGGCAGGTCTCGGTATTTCTCAGCAAAAGCCCTGATCAGACCAAGTGCTCAACGACAAGACAGGTTGTATAGAATTCCACGTAAAGCTATACGGTCTTGCGTGAGTTGTAAGCAAGTAGCGGACTGGTCTAAGAATCAAAACCAAACAGGCAAGTATGTCTGCTTCAATTGTTCAGAATGTTCGGTTTTAATTTTCTCTTATACTACAGGTATCGCCAAATCCCTTCCACGAAGCGACTGGGATCAGGTATGGCTGAGTTTTGATCAGTGCCTTCTTACACATTCTGGGGAGATACTCTTAAAGGCATTCTTCAAATTTCCAGCTGGTAACTGGCTAACGTGTATAGGAAATGCGAAAGAAGGACTCATGCGATACGGAACAACAGCATTTTTGTAGAGGGCGAGATTTTCTGGTCTCGGAGGTTTGTTTCGTTTGAAGAAGCCACCAGATAAATACATGCATTTTACTTGTAAATAAAATTTGCTTAAATTGCATAGGATTTATCTCTTATAATCTAAGTTTTTTACTAGTGGGCGATATTTACAGACCTATATGAGAGGACAGTCGACCATAACCAAACAGCTGTTACCGCAGAATGTTCCCATTACACAACCTGTCTAGTCAGGGTGGATAACATCAGATTGGTGTTCAAACAAACGGGGCAGTCATAATCACCATCATCAACGACAGTACATCAGTATTCAACGCTGATGCTTCGCTGCCGCACACTCATAACTGATCTGAAAGCATTGCTGCGAAGAAATAAAAACGGACGGTGAAGAAGTCTAGTGCTGGACTGCCACAATCATGCCAAGTTGCTTACACCTCCAGACTCTCATTCAGACCCCCTGGATTAAAAGTGACGTCACTGACATCAAGTGGCAGCCGTACATTGGAGCTGATCCCCGGTGATTTATGTAATCACTACGGGCCCCCTTTTTGAAGATGAGCACTACCATCGATTCTCCTCGGCCGTCTGAAACAGTCTCCTTTTCCAATATGAGAGCAATCAAACGGGCGCAACCTTAAGACTTCATCCCCATTCTTGAGCGATATAGGTGGAAGGTTAATCTTACCAGGAGGTCGGTGGCGCTTGAGAGATTATATGCAGTCGTAAACCTCCTTGGCCGCAGGGGGCTATAGGTTAACCGCTCAGAATTCTGGTGCATTTCCAGAATCCAAATGAGTGAAAAAAATGTGGCCACTAGAATGATTGTTCGATTTACTTGTTCCGCCAGTGGTCAAAATGGTCGCACCAATTTGATCATTAAATGATTACGCTGACCGGCGGTTTCCGGAGACCAATCGCATGGGTCAACTGAAATAATCTTCGGATGTTCACCTCTTTTTGTGCCTCTTCCATTTCTCTGTGCTTTCATGTCCACTGGGCTTCACGGTCAGTGCATAGGCCATTTCTGACTTGACATCTGGTGATTTGTCAGACTGAATTATATTCGGAGCCAGTGGAAACATTTCTCCCATACTGAAGCAGTGTCATTTTTCTGTCTAATATCCAGTGCCTAAGTGGGCCTGATATCGCCCCGGCAAAGAAGAGACACCCTGCACTGTTCAAAGAGTTAGGGTTCTTGTTTCAACACTAATTGTTATCCAAAATGGGAGCAGTTTCAGGAGAGCCCCGGAGACTCTTTTGATTAATTCCTCTGACTTCAGGATCTGTCGGATTCTCAGTTGCTAGACAATTTTTGCATCATGCACGGTCCCGGACAACGAAGCGAAAAGGGACTCTGTACAGACACACGGTCAGAATTTCTTCAAAACGAGTAGTGGTCAGCTGATGATGGTGCTGCTTCCAATCAGAGTTAGAGGCTGGGATACTTTTGGAGTACACCATGCTTCCAGATGCCTCCGGTTATTTTGGAAGTTAGTACCACATAAAAACAGAACACGTAATTAAAGCGGGCTCTTGCCTTTATCCGTATGTACTGAGTTCAAGCCAAGTCGACCACCTATTTGAAGCATAAATGCGCTGAGCCTGCCCTTTGTCCATTCAGATTTACGGCAACCACGACACCTCAGCCTTATGTAGAAGTGACAGGGCACTCAAAGCATTTTAAAAGCTGACTTTGGTAGTGCCAAAGCTACGGTCGGTGGGGATGCAAGCGGACACGACAGACAGACATCTGTCAGCTTTCTGTCAGTGAGAATACTTCATGCATATTTCTGGACAAACCATTCATAGGTGATAGTTAGTTAGGACGATGCTGACTTGAATCATTG
This sequence comes from Clonorchis sinensis, assembly GCA_003604175.2. NCBI lineage: Eukaryota > Metazoa > Platyhelminthes > Trematoda > Opisthorchiida > Opisthorchiidae > Clonorchis > Clonorchis sinensis. The sequence continues at coordinate 151,244,593 of CM030369.1, read as the reverse complement.
CTTCTGATACATACACTAATGTCCAGCGAATCCATTGTGAGAACAAGAAAAGCTTGTTTTCTTGATTGTTTCTGAATGGAAACATCAAAAGCAGACAATTAGATGGGACCTTGTGTCTTGGAGATTGTTTTCGAGATACCTAAGGCACTCGCTATTGGCCGACGAGCCCATGTTGCGTTGAAGACCGGTGCAAGTCGGACGGGTTCTTACCAAATTGCGCTAAGATATTCCGAGTGTCATCGCCAACCAAACAACCGAATGGATGGCTTTGACGAGCCTTTTTCTTCCCACAAAAGCTCTGGCAGCCAACCAGCTGGCACTTAACACTAATTAGCAGATAAAAGCTACAGCATCAAACAAGGGCAGTTCTCTTGTACAATGTGACGATTACGTTAGCGTAAAACACCCTAGAGTGTGGTACTCTGTATGCTTGCATGATACCACCGGTCTCTATTGCATATGACAATTTTGGGTGTGAAAAATTAATCAATGGATGTAATGCTGACCCTCATTACCCCAACACTATCATTAAAGAACTAATAAATGCCAAATTTGTGGCCAATGTGTTCATAGACAGAAAACCTCAAATTAGCAAGTGGGCTAGACGTTCGAAAAATGACCGAGTAACTAAGTAAGCAGCATCGAGTATATTGGTGGTCACCGTAGGTTAATTCAGCGTAAGATTCACCATAAGAACGGATTCTCTCTAGAAAGTATCCCTCGCACAAGGGAAAGATTCACAATAATTCCACGCTTCCAAAGAATCGTGCATTACTGCTGAGACCTTTTTTACTATTTGGAAAATCACCAGACCGGCGTCAAAAAGCAGCGGGGCCCATACTATGATTTGTTGTAATGTGAGCAGACCAGGGCAGTAAATCATGTTGGTCAGCGTGACAAGAGAGTGTGTTCTTCAGGCGACTGGTGAAACGATGCTGCGTCTGCCTGAAGACTGACAAATCGAAGAAGAAGAGAGTGGAAACCACAATTTTTCATCCGCAACCAGTTACGCATTATCTAGGTGGCCGAAATAACTGTTAAAACGAAGGCCCTTTGCGGCTATTCTGTTAGGCTAGGCCAGACTCCAATGGGCAAGTAGTTCAGACACTCGAATTTAATCTTCTTCAGGAAAGTAAAAACAGCCGCTTGATGGTAGTCAATATATTGAGCTAAAAGATCGAAGGTCACCGAAGGATACTAGAGGTTTCGATAAAGTGCTACACAAGGGGGACCGTAAACACTATACATCCCGTCAGACTGTGAAAGGTAGACTGTCTATGCTTTCAGGGTACCGGAAACGTACTTCACTAACAAAACTAGTTTTCTGGAAAAATGTAAATCACAAAAAGGTGGGAGCACATTCTGCTGGATGAAGCTCTGCGCGATAACCGATCACTACATAGAGTCAGAATTACGGCAGTCGTCATTGGGATGAACCGAACTGCATCGACCCAGGAGTGCTCACCATCCACATCTTATATCTTCTTCCATTCCGCTTTCGCCCACACTGTATTCTACAGCCAATAATCAAACCTCAGGAAATACAGGCAAGTTGCTTCAGTTCCCGAGTTGGTAGTTAAGCGAAAAAACTGTTGTTGATAAATGAACCACAAGGAATCAAAATTATCAACGTCCAATGTCTACTAGTGTTGTGCGCGGCAATGAAATAGGTGGTTGGCGACGGTAATTGTGGCAAATAAGACGGACCAAAACAATGGGCGTGCACGTCCGTTGGACCATATGATGCCGACGGTGGCAATGCGCGCAGCCCAGTGCAACACGGATCACGCATCGATACGTTTCGTACTGTTCTTAGACAGACCAATTTCCACCGACATTAGATGTCCAGCGGCTGTGAGAAACGCCAACCTCGAATGCGCAATCGGATTTGCCAAATCTAGCCTACTGTATTAAGCGGGTGGGAAGGCCAACCTCTTCTGACAAAATGGAAGTGCATCAGTCACGACTGGAATCAGAATTTCGATTTCCGGTGCCGTTACTATGTGGCTTGAACATATAGATGACTTTTCTGTTCATTCGCCTAGGCGTGAACGTTAAAGTGCAGGAGATTTCCAAAATTAGATCATTTATGGACAGGATTACTAAACAGAACTCGAAACACAAGGCAATAACCTCAAAATAAAACTCAGGTGATTTCCGTCAGATGCCCCTCCAGACCTGTGATGCTCGACGATCTGAATGACCAAAACTTCTTCCTACTGACTGATAATGAGTAGCTAAATACGTAGCCCCAGACAGCATAGGTTTAGTTATGATTTTTCGGAGCAAACAAGTGCCCTGTTACGAAGGTTTTATGTTAACAAGACTTTCTTCTTGGTGATCTGCTCCCGTGACGAGCAGTTACCAGGCGTGTTAAATTGACAGAGTTGCGTGCCTGCAGTAGCGAAATGTTCCGGTATTGAGTATGTTTATCCAGCACCTCTGATTTAGGATATGCTCATGTGGATAGTTTTTCACCTACATTCCGTGCATCCAAAAAAAATGAACCTATAACAAGCTCCCATTTTGAAATAGTTTAGATATTTTTCGCCACTGTTTGCACGATATGCCTGCCAGAATTATTCCAAATAAAATTGAGCATTTTGAACGTGGAACCTATGTTTTTTGTCAGGACTCGGTAAGCTATTACGTGTATCAGATTTACATCCATCTGTATAAATTATTCAACACGATGGAATGATTCGACTTGATGTTCAACAGTGGTAAGCCGGTGTACAATATTAGTTTTCATCTTTATCGGTGGGGTTTGTCGGTTGAACTCCAAGGGTCGATTTTCATTCATTGATTACCATCAAAATCCTGCTAATGTACCTCACTACCTGAAGAAGAGTTTGAAAAAATCATGTTTGGCGTTATTTTTTCTTTGACTGTGGTCGTACACAATATAATACACTCACCTATGACTAAGTGCGGGTAATAAAAACCCAGTGCACTAGGTTTGGATATGGCCGCTGGAATTGTAATTGTCCTGCCCTTTAAGGAACTTTTGAAAGAGAGAGTTTAGGGAGAGTCAGAGGCTAGAAGAACTTCCCAAACCCTGATTGCATGTAGCCATTCATATAAGGTCTGTGAGCATTCTAGTTGAAGGTATGTTGGCCCCATAAATGTAGCTTTTAATATAGGAAAATCTATTTCTAAGATCAGGCCTCACATTAATTGTTGATTTACTGGTAAAGCGTATCTTGTCGGGATCACTGCAAAACTTTGCATGTTTTGGCGGTTATGAGCCACAGGAACTGAGTCACTTGGTATCATATCACTTTGATGTTCCAAACGAACCAGTTTTTATTCCTGGCGTTTTTTCAATCAAAACACGCACAATCTTCGACGGTGTTACAATAGAAGTCACCTGCGTATCTAGGGATTTATTGGTAATTAACTGTTTATAATACTTTGCCTCCTAAAGCGTTTTTTCCGCTCACAACCTGTGACACCAAACAAAACATCGATTATAGCTTTTAACATCAAATTGTGTGAAGGGAACGAAAACAATAGACGTGCCGCTAGTACATGAAATCCGTTTATGTGCTGCTCACTACTTACTTATCGCGGTGGTATCCTTCAAAAGATCAACTAGTCTGACAATTAGCAAAACGTTCCACATGTGTACACATGGAGGAGAGTTTATAAATGATTAAATTTTTCACTATGACTCAATGTTTGCTGAATGGCATTTGCCATTCAGGTCAGCTTTTGCAGTTCTATGAAGTTCAACGGGAATCTAAAACATCATTGGGTCGGATTTGTACAGCACTAGTGTGAGTTTAGGAAAGGGCACACTACGTTTGAGCTGCGTCGCAGTCCTTTCATTTAATGAGACAATACTGAGAAAATTATTCAAGACCAGTTATCGGTTTCCAGTAGGAGTAGTATTCGAATAGTCACCAAATGTTTACTTCGGTTGGCCCTATTTTTACGTGTACTCTGTTTGTTACCCGTATGCACACCAAATTAGTGACTGAGGGAGATACGAAATGCTCCAAACAAACCACTTATTTTATAAGTTTTCAACTGGATGGGCATCTGAGGTTTGCCTCGAGGACTATAGTTCATTTCTCAAATAGAACAAAGCCTCTTGTAAGCATCAGTTTAAAATCTATGCACAATTTCCGACCGTGCCCCACCACATCAATTGCTTAGTAAGTGGGGTAGACCAATGATAGCACAAATTCGGAGTGTGTAACCCACTTTTAATCAAAACTGTTCGGCTGAAAAGCCAGTTTTTTGTGGTTGAATTCTGATGAACCTCTTTAATAGCTTTTTGTATGGTGAACAAATATAATTGATCAGCGGTTTAGTGTTTTCGTCTATCTAGTCTAAAACTGAGAAAAAACAAGGGAGGCTCTAATTCAGTCTACCTTTGACAAAATAATGGGTGCCTCGTGCGTAGCATCAAACTGCTTCCGGAGATGATATTTAATGGGCAAACCGCCTACCACAGGCCACTTTCATAGAGATCTTTGTTTTGCGTGACCATGACCGCCTCTACCTTTCAATTTTTTAGCAGTTACGATCAAACATATGGCTCTATCGCATATAAATTTTTTCGCACAAAAATGGCAGTCAAGAGTTCGTTTTTCATGCACATCTGACGTGAAAAACAGAAAAGTTTTTAGCCTGTTGTGAACGAAAGATACAATTTGGAAAGAGGTTTCTTAAGCCTTCTTGTCATTGTGCTTAACAAATATACTTTACTGATTAACCCAAGAGAGGCCTCATGCTTTTGAGGATCCACATGTCAGCTACGCTTGATTGCGTTCCGAACAGATGGTTGACAAGCTATAAAAAAAATGAGAATATCTAGAGTGTCTTGAATCTAGGTGCGGAATCGGTGATGTCCATCAGATGAACAGTAGAGTATAAGCAAATTTCTATGTGACGTCTGATAATGAGGTCAATAATTTCAACGTACTCCAATTAAGATGTTTGAATGACGACTACAATCCAGAATAAAGAGCAAGGTTTAAGTCGTGTATAGGCACAAATCATCAGGACGAACGTTGAAAAATCGTTATTGTGGGAAGCACTCAACGGTGTACCAGGTATGAGCAACGTTATCCAGTGCTTCAAAGCTGTGAGCTTCAGGAAGTGAATTCTGAAAGAATAAGCTGATCTTGTGGAAGATGCTACACCATGCAATAAAGGCAATGTCGGAATACATCACTTCATATGATAGAGTTGTTTTGAACGTTCAGAGTATCCTTTGAATTTCTACCACCATATGTGAAGCTACTGGCAGCCAAAATGGGGCCTTATCAGTAATATAATATCATCCTTTAGGCCTTAATAAGCAAGAAGGTTTCGCGTTTCAGCATTGTTCGGTTGATGTTGCGATTATGCTTTGGTGAACTTAAGAGAATAGGTATGTCTACCGGATTTTACAGCGACCCAAATGATCTTGGTTTTATTTAACTAAGTGCAGCACAGAATGACTTTGCACTAGGAAATAAGCGCCGGATATGTCGTACTGTCAGCGGTATTTCTGGATAAAATAAAGGATAAAATGAAGAACAAAGCTTTCAGCTCTGAAACCATTTTGGTACATATCTGCTATACTACCTGAAGGAAGCATGAGGGGATACTGCCAGGTTGCCCAGGCCTAGATAGGAGCAGTCGAGATGCCCAGGTTGGACGCGAACCACGGACCTTACGGTCAGTATGTTTGCGCTCAACTACCGAGCTATCTCAGGTGCATCAATCAGACTGTTTTAAAAAAATGCGTCGGTAGCAGTGCATCAGCTGACCTAAAGGAAAACATAATTTGTGATTGGATCATTTTTCTCTATTCGCAGATAACTTGGTAGAGTATTTTTTGGTCGACATCTTCATTTTCTGTTTTTTTTGGCCTTCGGTTATTGACGCAGCAGTGCAAGGTATGCAGCGGACAGCCGTTTACAGATGAGTGAGCTGATCTGCCTAATTCTTCACTGTGCACCTCTCAGCCTTAAAGCCTCAGAACGAAGCGAATCTGACCATTTTCATTTCCATGTATTTACCAGTATACCTCTATGTAGATGGAAAAGGTCACACACTTGTTAGGGCTTCATCAAGTAAACAACTCATCCTTCTTGTCATACTTAGTAAACCGAATCTTTTGAAAGAAGCTGAATTTGTTCACCACAAAAAATTATTGAAGGTACATTGGTTTTCTAAGACGAACGCACCTGAACTCAATACTACAAAGGTCTGCGCGCCATCATGTTCTAGAGGCAAAAGAAAAAAAACAATAAAAACAGATACATCCACGCGAACCTAAGCCATGAGTGAGAGCTTTGAATCTGAACTTATGCCTGCGCACAACAACAGCAACGGTTGCTTTACCGCAACAGAAATCAAAAGGTTGTCAGTGAATGGAAGTAACGTTCAACCGTACCGATCTCTGACAAATCAAATATGAAGTCCAGGTGGGTAAGCCTGACGGCAAAGCAAGTGTCCTGTATGACTCACTAGGCAGAGCTTCCATTTGATGGGTGGGATTTCAGCATTTTGAGTTTGTCCTTATCAGGCTCCCTTCCTCTATGCTGCATGTGCCCGGACTTTTCATTTTAACTCTTTTTGGAAACTAGACAAACTTAACCCATCGCACGAGTGAATCCGCTAATGTAACTCTTAATAGGAGGCCTAATTCTTTCGCCGGCATATCGGTTCAAAGTTGTTTCTATCCCAGTATTTCTAGAGAATTCAGTGTGATGTAACTCAAAACTTCACAAGAAGATTCAGTATTCTACTTTTTTTAGAAAGTAGCCTCCCTTTAGGCTGATTTTTACGAAGGGAATTTTCCTGCACATTGTGTGAGGTGTTTCTAAGTGTGGTTTTATTATCACCCTCAGAATTTCTCCGTTCGTCATTACGTGACTCACTGCAGTCAGCACACAAAATTTCCTTCTGGTATTTCAGTAGGACAGATGTTAGTCTACTGGTTTATAGTCTGGGTAAAATTCAGCCTAGGAAGAGAAAAGGCGGTTAACACACCAAAAGACAACTCCGGCCTGGAAATTCACCTACATGGTAAAGAAATGAACTTTTATGTGCAATTGTTTCTTTTTACCGAATTAAAACAGCAGATATTCCTCTAAACGTAAGAAAGTGGTATATAGGATCCAAGCCAAAGAACAGGATGTGAACTCTCTTGCAAAAGTTCGAGAAAAAACATAACTTTTTGGCGGAACTCACGTCCACAAGTTTGCAGAAAACTCCACAACGACATTTGGGTAGTGTGTTTTGTCACGAAAATGTACTTCTTCGTCTTGATTATCATACCAATCAAAACAGAATTCGACTTTTGCGCGTCAACTTTGGTAAAAGACCTTCATAAACAAGAAATTAGGCTGAGATTTGTTTGAGTCCCAATTTCAAAAGGACTATATGGAAAACCTCGTCCTTTTAGAATACACTTTCTGTTCTGGGGAAATTAAAAGATCAGTCATTAATTAGAGGTAATGAATGGCATTTTTGTTGGATATCTAGGTCCCAAATATGTATATATATATGGGGCAATAAAACTATAGAACACTTGCTCAACGACAGCGTAAAGTATTCAGAAACCTTTTCGTCGGTAAATTCCCCTTCATAAATAGATGAATTTGGGAGTATAGAATAGTGCGGACTGAACCCGGAAATTCTTACGGAGAACAAACATAAACGATGGACTTTTGCTCAACCTGATTTTCCCCAATCTTTTAGAACCATTCAGTGGGAAGCACCGAAAAACACTTTTTACAATAACATAATGCTGACAGAAGAATCATCCGTTTTGTCAGCAAGGTTTGTGTACGCAACCTCAGATACAAAGTACAAGACCCACGAAAGCAGCAGCGTTATCTGATGAACGCGTTGCATTCGAACATCTATCCTGTCCCGACTATATTTCACATATCCAGAATGCATTGGTTATCTTGACCGGGCAACGTATCGCTTGATATAAGAATAATGCTTGGACACTAGGGAAGCTGTTTGCTTTTTTAAGCTATTTTCAAGCTCTGCAGTTACCTATATTACCATTGCCAAAAACTGGAAAACCATTAGTAGCGCAGCAGTAACACAACGCGAAAGTTCTATCTCATACATTGGAACTTTATACAAAGCTGGACCTTTTAACACTTTTCGGAGCGAGAAAACAACGGACAGCAAAAGTTTCGCTTAATTAACACACGTACCACTTCAATGCAGGTGCACGAATGCTCCAGTTGATTGAGCTTCGGGATTAATTAGTGTTCAAAATCAGGTTGGTCTATTCATTTGTCTCTCTGATTCCACTGCACGCCTTAATGGACGGGGACGTTTTTTGACTACACTGCCATATTTACTCGACTGATTAAATGGGATCAACAGCACACTTTTTAGCCGAAAGATTGCAAAACCTGTGTCAAACTCTAGCTTCCTGTTCGACTGGAATACGTATATTTAGGAACTATGGTGATGTTTTTGTCCCCACTGACACCCACGAATAGCCATTGTAAATGCAGGTTATTGATAAAATCTTTGGTTCCTTTCACAATTATCGGGAACATCTCAACTTGGTTCAATATATTTAAGTGCAAATGTTTGGAAAATACCTGTGCTTCGACGGAAATGGATCTAACTTATTATTCTTCTGATAAAAGTTACGAAAACCTGTCCTGTTTTATCCAGCAAACTACTAAGTTCTTTTTAAAATAATGAGGGTTAGCATGCTAAAAAACTGAGCACACTGTTTATATTTAACGTCGTCAATTTTATTTCATCAACATAAGCTGTAAGAACCACATACTTGTCGTAAAGTGGTCACAGCTGCCACAGTTTCGTTCACCGATGATTTGGGTCGATGCGGTAGGCAGCTGCGCATTGGAGACGGGAGCTGATATAGTTGATACGTAAATACAGAGTTTTCAGTGGATTTTTAAGTTGGGAGAGTGGGAATGGAGCTATTCATTAAAAGCGAAAGCTTGGATGCACGAGCGCCGTTGAAGACGCGACTGTGCTATGTCTGACAATGTCTCTAAGCATTGATGTGTCCCGTCTCGTGGCCCCCATCCGGGACGACGGAAATGACCAGCGCAAATGAGTTTGCTGGCAACAGCTTTCATACTCCGCAGCCAAGTCATTGATTAACCTCTCCCTGTTGCTGTTCCAGAATCTGTCGCATGGTGAAAATATGATCGATCTATCCTCTTGCAGGACGAAACCCAGCTTGTTTTTCACGGGTTTGTCTCTCTCTGTGTTCAGTCAACCTTCAAAGGATAAATCCACAGAGCACCTTCGATGACACAGCTAACAGGCTGATGCCTCGGGGTTTTTCACACAGTGTCCGCGTACTCTTGTTTAAGACAGGAATAACTGCCGACATTTCCCATTCTACGGGTATTTTCGTTTCGTTCCATACTGCACCAATAAGCTTTGCTAGATGGGCCACCAGGGATTCTCCGCCTTCCTTGAAGAGAACTGGATATAGACCGTCCGGTCCTCGTGCCTCCTTACGTTTCAGTGCGGACATTTTGTACTTTATTTCTTCCTCCGACGGGCGGTTGAGATTTACATTCCATTCTCCCGTATGCACTACCTCCACAGGCTGTGTTGCAGGGGGCAAACCCATTTTTACAGTCGACCGTTTTGCTAGTAAATTAATGAGCCGCCTTTATCACTTATCGTCTGACTGATCGCTGCTTTCCTAGAACCGGTCGAATGTATCAATTGATGTAGGGCACTGCTGTTTCCTGTAGCAAAGGCCTTATCAATCTCCCCACCTTTCGTTATCCACCAGAGCTTTAAGTCTTTCCTCAGGCTCCTCACTAGTTGGCGTTTGATGGATTTGCGTGCACCATCGTACTCGTTGCCTGCTGGTATGGATTTCCTAATATCAATCATGGATATCGATCTCGACGAAGTCCAGTGGTCTTGTGGTCAAAATGTAGATCAAACAGACAGCACTAAGCGCCGCTAGCATAGATGCTTTCACATTTTGCTGCGCTACATCCACGTGCTCACTACCAGTACTGTGGAGGGTTTTTTTCTAGCTCACACCGATACTGTTGATCTGTGGTAGTTCTTCGAAGATAGTGGATTGGCATGTTTATTGCTGACTTGTAAGGGCCTGAAGTTAACGAGCTGTCAGGCGTATATGCACCATGGCGTTGTGTGCCCCCAGAATGAACCGCAGTCTTGAACTCTGGCTCTCCACCGGTGGCTAATGTTCACGTGATCTAACGAGGTTTGCGGTTGATTTGCGGTTGGTGGCCGTCAGGTTACGTGATGCGAACGTTTATACTGAAAGTTTGTGCTTGTCAGAAACAGCTCATGACCAGCACACAACTGAATGACTCGATCCCTGTTGTCCGTGCGACGAGCATCGACTCCAAATGTGATTCCAAGGAGTTCAAACGACTGACTAGGGGATGCATATCGCCCGCAAAGATCTCAGTGCCAATGCTTCTTGTTTGACGAACTAGCACGGATAACTCTCGATAAAGAGGATCCCAATGAGCGTCAGAACTGTAGTTCAATGGGGCATATGCGGATTACACAGACAGGCAGTTTTTTTATGTCGAGAGGAATTGAGCTTGATTGAGCTTGATAACCGGATTGCGCAAAGACGACTGTTCACCGGGATCCAATCTAGCAGTCGCATTCATCTCTAGGGCTGAGTTGCAAATCCCACGTCATACATACTTCACGAGTCATCGCTTCTGGATCATCGGACACACGGAGGGAGAAATGTGTAAGACCTGAGTTCATTCTATTGGGCTTTCCTTAATACGTCGAAGTATTCTACACTTGGCGTTTTGAGATGCATTAGGTCTTGCATGCGTGTTTCGGAAACACAGCATACATCAATTCTAGGTAAGTATAAGGTTTCAACAAGTAGTGCCTGTTTGCCAAATTGACGCAGGATACGGACGTCGAAAGCCTCGTTGTAAAAAGTATCTCATGGATTTAGCAGTGTTATTTTGTTTATTATTACTAGGCAGCAGGGAGCATAAGGCACGTCGTTCAGATAATTGACATTCAAATGACCCAGCAACGTCTGCTTTTGTGTTGTGAGGAGTTGCGGAGAGACATCGGTGGACACAGAAGTGTGTGGCAAATGATACCTCCCGGTTGCCCAGGCTGGGGAAGGGCGTTTGGTTGAGGTACCCCACCATGGGACTTTGACTCAAAAGTCTGGCCCACGAGGCAGTGGACCGTAGGGTTTTTTGGGACCCGGCCCGGAGCCGATGACTCAGTATCTGACCCGTTCGGCTGAAAGGTGGTTGGCCTAACCCGCGGGCGCAAGGAGTATGACATTGCTGTCTCACTCCTAATGCAGGTGCGTGCAGCAGGTGCCTTTTGAACAGCCCGGAATCTTTTATTGTAAAAGTATTTCGACCGTATTGGATAATGCGCCAGCGGTCACGGTCAACTGTTGGGCGATCGAAGTGTGCGGTTTTTGAAGCCGACCTTTTCTAACCCGTCCTTCCTCGGGGGAAGGCAGCATCGCTGCATCCATAAATATAGAAGTGCTGGTCGCCTGTGGGAAACACATTACTACCTTCACACATTTGTTGCAGAGAATAGTACGACTTTACCCCCCCCCCCAGACCGCCTCGTAGCACGATTAATCGTGGTACGTTGTCTCGCTACTGTTAGTCTGACTGCTCCCTTTTGGCCTTCCTGGCATGGTCGCACCTTGTGGAACGAAGTTCCAACCAGTGTAGCCCGCAGGATCATTGCATCATTCAAGGCCGACCACCATGTCAAAGTAACAGCTTTAGGTCGGGATATATAAAGTAGCCAATAGTAGATCAATACACTCTACGACATGAGGGATGAGAAAGCCGCAATTCTATAAATAGATACAGCCAAGTATCACTGATTAACTAGCTGCAGATACAGTTATTCATTTTTATCACTCTGGCAGCAACACTGGTGTGCGGTTGGATGGTGACTTGAAAGAAGTTGTATCGTTTTGTTGAAATCAAATGATGTGCGGCTTCTATTGGTTTCGGAAATTGTTAAAGTTAGTTGAGATCCTTTGACTTTTCATTCTTACAGCTCATTCAAATTTCGTTTCATACAGGTAACAAGAGAACAGATTCTGAAAATCTGTCTCACAATCCGAATATTACAGTTATGCTTCCAAGACAGGAGTGATTTTGGAGTCTAGCTAGTCTAGCTAGTCTAGCTAAAGGAATCGTTACTTTGATTGTCTCTCAGCTTGGTTTGTTATAAAATGTATGATTGTCAATTGATGTTTTATGAGTCACACCTTGAGGTGTTATCTTCTAAATTTATCTGGGATTGGTCAATCGTTGGAGGTACACTCAAAATTTGTCTGTTCCATCCGTATGGCGTCGAAATCATATCTGATTGCGGTTTACATCACTCGACAGTTCTCGGACAAATGGTGCTACAAGACCATAGGTTCAGACAAGAAAGTTTTGCTTATCTTTTCACCTTTGTGACCTCAGCTGATGATGATCACGACGATACTGCTAAGGCTCTATCAAGATTACCATCCTATATTGACACATCCTGAGCCTGACGCAATAATGGCACCAAACTATCTTCCTCATTTTTAGTGCTGCTTTATCTGGTGGAATCGATTAATCTGTGGGTGGTGCGTGATGTGAATGACTGTACGAAGTTTTATTTTTAGTGTGACTGAAACCTAAACTGTGAGCGGTGTTAGTCCCTTGAGTTGACGCTTACAAATGCCTGGTGTGTAAGGCCTTTTGACCGACTCCAAAAATAGCTGGCTACAAAATTGACCGCCCTCAGAATACTTCAAAATTTTCCCACAGACTCACGAGCTAGAACATTCTTTATGCAAGTCTATGATACACTGCCGTATACGAAATTTAGGTTAAAGTGACAGTGCAGGTTATAACCATAAAGTTATAATCCGTTTATCAAACGTTATGGGATTGGTGGGTTGCTTGGAAATCCACAATGGCCTAAAATGCAACAGCTAATCACAAACATCTGGAAGATTCATTATGTAGCGTCTGTCTGGCAAAGATGGTTTTCCAGCAACTAATAAATCAACGATATTCGCGTAGTTTTAAGATTTGTCCATCGAGAAACTGATGAATGAACATCAGCTGATAGGCAACTTTCCGGAAACTTATCAGAAATTTCCTCGTGCATATGTGCACGGAACCGCATTCAAATCGGCTGCCGAAAGTAATTCCTGTCTTGCTGTGAAGAATGTGAAAAATATCTCACTATTCAATTTGGCGCTTGGCTCTTTTGAGACAGTCCCTTTTATTCAAATTGCCTGTTACATTTGTTAGTTAGGCCAACGTAAGTCACCGTGTAATCATGTTCAACATATAATAAACGAGCTCAACCGCTGTATTAATGGTTGACTGGGGCATCGGGGCACTCCAAGAGCAGAAGAATGGAGTCATCAAACATGCCGCTCATGTTCCGGCTAACAATGAGCAAAAGTAGTCAACCACTGAGAAAGAATGTTAAGCGAGCGTCTGGGCCATGGATAAGTGGAGGCCATACTCGTTGAGACAAAATTTTCACGTTGAGACTGACCACCAACTCGAGTGAATCAGGACAACCAGAGATCTTTACGGAAGGCTTACTCTCTGGGCACTGCGACTACAAGAGTACGACTTCACTATGCAGCACGAACCACCTGGCCGATGAGCTGCAGAGACCAGAGGCTGGCGATGGAACTCCGAAGATCATGATGGGCACCACTAACCTCGTCGTTGAACTGGATTCCGGATGATTGAGGCGCCTACAGGATCCCAAATTACGAAAGGTTGAAGGAGTCCTGTTAGACGGGAGAGGTATTGAGGATGCAAAGGGACGCAGAGAACTAGAAGCATTTATAGAGCGCTTCGATATACCAAGCGTGAACGAAGCTAGCGTACCATCCTGGAAGGCCAAATATGTCGCACTGTCCTTGATACTTCGTGATTTGAGAGGGAAGCTTGCCGCTGAATGTCAAGAAGTGGCAGATGCAGGATGAACAAAAACATCTTGTTTACTTCGGCAGAAGGCCTACTGACCATGAACGTGCAGTGACCTAATGGAGTATGCTGTGTCCTGTGATGATGCCAACTGATGAAAGGTAACACAAGAGGGAAACTCACCCCATTGAACCTATCCCCTTATATAAGGTCGGGGAGTTATGGTCCGTTGACTTAATGCAGCCCTTTCCGGTGGCAGCCGTTGGCAATCAATATGTTATAGTAGTGAGAGAACACCTGATACAGCGGGCCGTACCGAACCAACAGAGATGAAGGTCAGTTGAGTGGTCATGCATCATATCGTAGCTAACCGTGGGATGCCAAAAGTGATCCTAATGGATAAGGGGAGTTGCATCCAGCAGCTGGACAGTAAGCTTCTAAGGACGACACCCTACCACCCACAAACAAATGATCTATCTAACCGCAATAACCGAACGATCAAGGACTGACTGGCTGCCGAGGGAGATGACTGGGAGTTCAACCTGTCGACGGTGTTTTTAGCACATATTGCATCAGAAGAGTCAAACATAGGCAATTGTCTATGCATAGTAATGTATGGTTGACATCCACGCCTTCCAACTGATCAGTAAACGGGCTCATGTCCTACAACACGCTTGTCTCCGCAAGATCTAAGAGGGGAAAGGAGAGCGCAAGAAGTCTTAACCGGCGTTCGGGAACGAACTAAAATGAAAGCGGAATTTAGGGAGATAAAAATAATCCCCATAGGCGCAAAGTTTGGATGGAAAGGTCACCAGAATCTCGGAAGGAGTGAACTGGGATCGCGGAAGTTCGGCATTCCGCGACAGGGTCTGTTTGTCTTTATTGCCCGTAAAGGATACGTGTATACAATTCACTACGGTCGGGGATTGAGAAGAGTAAAGGGGAAACAGCATAAAAAGTAGTAAGACACAATTAAAGAGGTACCAAATGGATCGGCAGCCGAACCTGACCGACTGAGACTAATCGAACATTAATGCCGACTTTGGAAGGGGGAAGAAATGTGTGTATACTACTGATGATTTGTGCGAGTAGTCTATTGAATGGTAAAACTCCGTCCCCGCATCTAATGGCAGGTTACTACGGAAATCATGCAAGTGTTGTTCAGTGCATCCTTATTATTGCTTATTCCTCAAGGGAAGTCACAGAAAGTTGTTACGGTTCGATAATGCAACGAGCAACGATAATATGCGCGGACTGTGACTATATGATATCCCCAGCTATGTTGCCTGATTCCGACTCATGGTACAACGGACTAGTAAGAAGACGAAAAACTGGACACGAGTGTAATGCTCCGAACAACAAGCGATTTACAGGCGATAACGGAAAAATGACAATGCATATATATATCCATAGTTTGACCTTGAAAATGCCGGAAATTCGCTAGCACACACAGAGATACAGTTTTCAGGGAGATACTGATATCCCCAACAAAAGTTCAACTGGACGCTTGGAATGTTCACGTTTCAATAACTCTGAGAAAATGAGGCTTTTAATATGTGGTTAATAACGTGTAAGCGCTTGTTTCGAGTTGGCCAATAAACAACTCCGCTCTAAGGGGCGTTCTTCCTTATTCAGCTGAAGTAAACCGGTGGTCGAGGCTACGGCTACGCATAGTTCTAATGAAAAATCCGGAAGATCATTTACATGACCTGGGGAGGGCAGTTACTCAGTGGACTAAAGCGAATTACCGGATAGCGCATAGCTCTAAGTAAACATGCAGCACTAGTTTACATCCATAAAACTTGTGAAAGTCTACGTACGCGTAGAACACTTTTGCGTGCGTGTAATTGTATGTACTACAAGGATTTCTAAACATAGTTTTGATTGCTGCGTGTGGTAAGCCGTCAGATTATTCGATGGGCAGAGTCAAGTTCACCTGATTATCCCACCGCAAGTATAGTTTCTATACGCATTAGGTTATGCCCAATAAATTAAGCGCTGAATGGATATTTTTTGCTATCGGAATGCACAAGTTATGGTTTGTTTCCTATGAGACCGTTGGTACCGCCTACCATAGAAGAGCAATGCTAACACTGCCGCCAGCATTTTTATTGTCATCCTCTCTTTGTTTCACCCCATGGATTCCAGGCTTCTCTGTTTTGATTCAATTGTAAACTGATACCCCGACATCTAACACACCACAACGCAATCATGACACAGTTCTCCAAAGGCTTCTCCCACAAACATTTAATTCAGATTTGTTTCCCAGATGGTATTCAAATGTAATCAGTTTTCACATTTTCTTCAGCCGGTTGACCGGGCTTGTGACAATGAAAAGATGCGTCGGGATATTTGGATCGCAGATATAAAAAGGCTATGTGATTGCTGAAACCGTTTTACTTGAAAGCGCTCTCAACGAAGAATATGCCTTGGATTATCACGACCGTAATCTTAGAGAAAATGATTTTTGTCAGCACTTGTAACGACCCGTGCAGTCGAATTTTATTCTCAGCTGAGATTTTGTCTTATACGACAAGCCAGGCTATCCTGAAAAGCTGAGAGGCACTGAAGCGCCTTTTCATTCTTACTGCGAATCACCAGCACATCTCAAGAAACCCCAGAGAGTCCCGAACCCGCAACTTCCTGGCTAGTAGTTTAGACGCCTTAACTTTTAATCATGAGAGGTTGCTCAGCAGTGTGATTAATTCACACTTAGACACTGATTCTTGAATCATGGAGTCCATATAACGTGGTTACCTATTGGTTGGCTTCTCGATCAACGCATTATTAAGGAGTTGTAATCCTCGAAGATGGTTTGAATTTCGGATTCATCCAGATTAGACACAGCGCAATAAATTTGCACTGTTCATTGTTCACGTTCTTATCTTGCCTTTGGTTAATTGATACTTATTGGCTTTCTCAGAGAGCACGGAATTTCGGTCCGTCTTCTCAAACGGCAGTATGATAATTGGCCATCCTTGAAAATCCCCTCTGCGTTGTCATCTTTCCTTACGATAGGTATCTTAATTCTGATAGGAGTGCTTGTTCGGTTCGATGCCACACTTCATAGACTGACATGGGATCAGGCATTTCGCCACATGCGTGTTTCTGCTGCTCAAGAATGACAGTCATGTAACCCAAAAGCTGTTTAGGATGTTGGTGAGGATGAACGATGTTTGGAGGAAGGGGAATAAAATGCTGAAGACACTGCGTCCGATGATTCAGAACACCATTACGAAAACACTATATTCTTGCTTCTAGAAGCAATAATACCAAGTTGGACTGTAAATACCTGTCTCCGAATGCCAAATTATAAGGCATTTGAGGAAAAGAGGAGGCAAGAGCGCGAGTCTGGAGGATAAACATGTTTCTGCGAATCATTCCCATAGTGTGTCGCGAGAAATGCAGCTCAAGCGGAATCTGAGGGAAAAACCTTCATTTCGAAATAATCATAGGATCACTTCTAGAGTGTTAACGTAATTATCGAAACGAATTCTCTGGTAATGTGTATCTGATGGTTCCTGATGTCCCAAAAGGTTTCATGGGATGTAAACTAGTAAATAAAAAGCTATTGCAACGTGAATCTCTCGCAAGCAAAAATTAATCCTAGGTTTAGCAGGAAATCTCAGATTCTTTCTTTATCTCCAGTACGTTCAGCAATTTTGTCGCTAACTCAATAAGCCTTCTTTGTATCTGCAAGTCAGAAACTTTTTTCAGTTTACTTTCTCTCTACAAACCCAAGTTCTTTAAAACCACATCGTAAATAGTGCATTCTTTCATTTGCAAAAAACGCTCCCTGGGCTTGATGACATTTTCAGCTATAAGCGTCTTTTGGTGATGCCACACAATTCTATGGTTATTTACTGAACCACATTTAAGACCAAATTTTGTAACCTCACGGAACTCTTTTCATCATCAAAGGGAGAATCATGCATATTATAAATAGTATATTTAATCATATGGCCCAAAGGCAAGTTTGCAGTTTACTGTTTACCGTCTAAAGGTATAGCATTTTCTGAGAACGAAAAAAAATGAACTATGAATCGTATCAGATGATTTTGTACCAGGTAAACGTTGACCGCCCTATAGGAAGTTCTTCGACCAAGAATGCTATTTCCATAGAAACCCTAAGTGATAGATAGTCTATCTCATTCATCTTAGCCGAACTGAAATGTTACCACTTGGCCAATGCGGACAGACGTTGATCTGGGCACTGTTAAATGTTAGCGTATTAACATCGTAACGTTTGTCTTGTTACCGTCCACTTAACGCTATTTAGTAGGAGACACAAACACGTGAATAAGCTGAAACGGCGTTTTGCAACGGCGGTCACTTGCCTAGTGTCAGGGTGACCATTCGCGGTAGGGGTTGATGTCTTTTAGTAAAGGCAAAAACCTGAATTTTGTGTTGCGCAGTAATACGCCAAAGGGGTTGGCGGAGTTAAATAAACAACTGGTACTTGTTCTCCCATTTTGCTAGTAGTTCACATTCTTAACCTCGACCAGGTTACGGTAACGAAGTTAGTGCTTCAGACTTAAAAAGTGTTCATTCAAGTTTAGCACAATATCTCTGGTAGGCAGTAAGCTACCCATCTCGTCCGCGATCAATTAGCTAAGATTGTAATGGTAAAGGTATCATTAGGTTCAGAGAATTCTCAACAATCACGCGGCTCCTGGCTCGTACGGGTGCTCAAAAGTTAGACGTAGATGGGGGTGGTCACGTGTATCTTTGATTTGTGGTAATTACTCATTAATATGAGGCCTCGTTCTTGAGACGTTCCCGTTTGGCAAGCCAGAGTAAACCATATCAAAAGTTGCCAACCACTTGGGTTTCACCATCTTGTGGTCACATTTCCTTAAGTTGGTGTGAATTTTGGGGTCTCATTTGGGATTAGTAGTTTCCAAACCTGTGTAGTGGAGCCGGTTTGGGCAGATTTGAGTCCTACTGGTTATTTCCAGAAATCAGTTGGGTCACGTTGAGTTACTCGGAAAATACCAAAACTCAAGTCGCTCAAATGGAGGTTTATCAAGAAATGTGTTGCTATGAATAAAATCATACAAAAAAAATTGTATGAACCTCAAGTAGTGAGATTATGCCAGCTTCTATACACCTGTTTAGGAACTGCATATCCCAAATGGGACCCTATACAAATAGGTAGGTAGGAAAAGCCTACCCAAAGTTCACACCGACTAACAGCATAGTGGTCACAAAATTGTGAAACCCAAGTGATTGGTTTAAACTAGAAGTTCGCTATAGGCGCAAAGCGGGAACAACAAAACGAGCGGTCACCTTGTGCACATTACAACTAAAGGACGAGAACCAAGAAGAAGAGTGCGACTAACCAGATAGAGTTAGCGAAATCCCGGAGACCAGTAGAATGAGGCTTTGAATATAAAAGTGTTATTAGGTTTCCGGCAATTTATGTATATGTTTGGTGGCCTGTCAAGGGGCACCGATTTGTTGCTTATGAATTGTGTTACACGATTTGTTTAACGGCCTTCTTTGGCGAAGAAGAGAAAAAGGAACACAATTCTTGTATGTCTAGAAACGTAGTAAAGGTTTGTGCTACCAGAAACCGATGAACGCCTGAATGAGTTTGAATTCAAATCAGTCTCACATGAAAAGTTCTCCTTATTATCGATGCAGTTGCACCAGTTTATCTCCAGGTTGGATATGAAACAGTGGACTGAAGTTTCGCTGTTGTCATAGTGCGTCAACATTGCATATTTTCGGAATTGTCCGAAATTGAGACTCTTACATCTAACACTAACGACGAACGTCTAACCAGCAGTTCTAAAGCGTCTTCTGGTGGCGGTGCTATTGCCATGTCTAGGCGGACAGACAGTTTTGCGATTTTGGCATCCATGGAGTTGCCCTGACAGGAACACAACTCGGGCAAGTTGCTTTACAAACCAGTAACCTAACTCAGAGTGCCGGTATGTCTTTTGTTCGGATGTGATGATACAATTATGTCCGGCCTAGCTGGTGGATTAGCATCAACATGTTCTACTCATATACACTGTATCCAGATCTCAAGCCACAAATTTGCACCGCTGATGAGTCCCGAAAACAGCGCAAATTCGGTTCGATATGACCTCTGTCTGATGTATACTGGCCTCACCGGGACGACGGCACATCGTGAAGTCATTCAAAACTGCGGTGAAAGCTCACAGAAGGAAAACGTGTATTCGGGTACCAAAAGTTTAGAGGAGTTTTGAGTTGTCTGTACTATTGTCGGTGAAATTCTCAGCATACTGAAGTGAGCAAGGAGCAGAAAACAGAAGTCTCATGTCATCGGGAACCCTCCTTTCAAAAGACACTGTTTCTAGAGATTACTGTTTTTGTCTTACATCCATAACTGTTCAATCCGACTGGTGGACCTTAATATGAATGGGTTCATTTTCCCAATGTGTTTGGACGATGCTGTATTTCTACAACAAACGGGGACGCTGAACCACCGGAGGGAGGTTGATCACGCGATAGTACGATTTCTATTTCTCCATCTGGGGGTGTCGGTTAAAGACACCGACCATCAGCTGAAACGTGACAAAATATTTGCGTTTACATCTACAGGCACACACGCCAAAACTAACTTGCAAAGATGTGAAACTGAAATTTGTGGGATCGTGACCTCTATGAGGTCAGACACATGCAGTCGTCACTAAAGATCCGAACTACCGGCCGCTAGCCTAAGTTATCGGTGGCTGTAAGATGCCGGAGATGCACAAAACCTTCGCGATAGAAATTAATTGTCATAATGGTGGTAGGGATCAAGACTCATTCATCTCATCAAACAACCACGAAGGCGGAGGACTGCAAGAATTATGTCTGCAGGAAGTGTTTTTCTCCTCTTGCATGGCCAGTTCTGCTGATGAAATTGAGTGACTCTATCGAGGAGAACTGAATATCGGATTCACAAACAAAGAAACAAGGAACTCCTTGGAATCAGATCAATTAAGGTCACAAGCCGGTACTCCGAAGGGTCGGGAACTTAGGTAACTCCAGCATCGGCCAGAGTACGAGGGCAGGGGATAACAAGCTCAGAGGTCACGTGGGCATCGACGAATCAGGACACGATAGCAAAGGAAGCAACGGAACAGCCCGACCGAACGACTAATCGTGATCGATGGACAGTCCCGGCTAACAGCACGTAGATTAACACGCACAACTATCAACTGTGGCTACGCACCACTACGCTCCCTAACAACGCGCTGATGATGTCACCTCCATTGTTCGTGAAACGTTTGCCATCAAATTACCGAGCACAGCGAACAAGCCAACGACCAACTGAGTGATTCATCAACACCAGAGAATAAACTGAAGTTCTTTAACAGAAGCCGTAATATTTATGGTAGAAATCTCATCTGCCGTGGAAAAAATGGATTTCAGCAAGACAAAGATGGCCGAAATACGCAAGAGTAAACAGGAGTATGAGTAGGAAAAATTTAACATCGTTTACCGTGCACACGCAGGGAACACTGGACTTCCCGGAGGCGGCATCAAGGCAGTAAATAGATTACATCGATTGAAGCGTGTGGCTTGTAAGATCCGAATCCCGTTCTAGAATGCCTAGCTAACTCCTGCGGATTAAACGAATAAGGCGACGAACCTACAGAGTGTTACCGGAAAGTTTCGGCATTTTGTTTACTAGATCCGCTTCTTGGTAATGTGTATGACACAGAAGAAGCCACCCACGTTTTCTACCTCCGCTATACCAAAATCATGTACTGGTAGGCAGTGAACATTCTCATTTACTCGCAGATTTTTAAAAAGAACGTTGGCAACTAAGCGTACTTCAACTACAATGCATTCTAGATGTTAACTGTTCACCTCAGATGAAAAAGCAAACGTCCCAGCTGGAGTGCTGAACAAATACTGATTTTTTAGTTCAGTATTACCTTGTAAAGACTTTAGGAAGAGTATAAACTCACCACATAAAATTGGGACTGCTGGTCATGTTGGGCGAAGTTAGCGCTTTGTGGTTTTTGGTTATCAGTATACAGGGATCATCAACAGCCCTTACCAATTGAAGTCACTGTAAGCTTTTTACATATTTTGGTAGACTGTCCTGTCACCTAAAACTCATGGCAGCTACCAAGGAAAGGGCTCTAAAATGGGAGAACATGACCTGGGACCCAAATTTAAATCACATACCTTTCCAACAGTGACTGTTTGATCTGTAGGATGGTATTTAGATTGATAGGCCATCGTGTCCCGTTGCTTTCGCAACAGTGCCGGGGCGACTGTACTTGTGTTCCGCCCTGTTCGAGTTCACCAACTTTGCAAATGTGTGGCCACTTCGAGACCCTGGACAAACCAATCACATCAATCAAGCCTGAAAACATTTATCTGCTTAGTCGTGATAATTCAGATGCCATCGGCAGGTACTGTTGACGTACTGGTGGCAAGCTAAAATCACAGGTCAGAAGTCTTAGTTTCAACTTCCGAGAATCCCAAAGAATTTTGACAAAAGCAAAACTCACGTGGGGTTCTTCGCTTGCTTATGAGCGAAACCGAATTACCTCTTGAGGGGGAGGACTGTTTGAGAGTGAGGTGAGTATAAATTTAGATCATTTTAGAGTTTAACTCACCGGTCACAGGACTTGGTCTTGCTGATATTATATTCTCTATATATTCTCTAGTTCTCTATGTTGATGCATTCTGCAAGTTGAAAGGGCATATGCTGGTTGGCTTTGTAACTGCCCTAAAATGAGGCCTCACATGAATTGAAAAATCCTCCTGCGATAAAGGCAAGGATTTTCTCACTAGATCTCAGTAGATTTCCCCGCAGATCCAACGATTTGTTGCCAACTTCCCCTGAGGTGTCAGCTTTGCAGAAATCTAAGTACTCATAGCATGACTGTAAACCTAGTCCTGTGGTGGGATGGGACCACCAACTTAAAAGGGGCCTGGTGGTGCACGTATAAAGTTCAAGGGCAAGACAGAAAAAAGGATTCTGGCTCCTAAATAGAACTTTCATCAAACACGGTTCCGTCGACTTTGAAGTGTCTAATTGTTCGCATATCAACTGCGGTTTGAAAAAAACCTGTGACAAAAGGGCAACTTGGCCTTTGGGTTTTTATTTCTCACGATGAGTTTTCCTAAATTAGGGATTTAATTATATTGAGAGCATTCATAGTTATTTCTTATTTACCAAGAAGGAAAACGATAAATCAATAAATATTGCTTTTTTGCACTGTATGTAGTCAAATCTGTATTCACTCAAAGGCGCGGATGTGTCTGCAAATGCCTTTGAAATCCAGGCCTATTGCAACATACAACAGTTTATTTACTTGGTGTGTGTGATATTGAATCGGGACTGAATACCATTCTGTGCTAATTTAGGATAAGGCTATCAAAATTCACTTTTTAGGTCAATTTACCTTCACAAACTTCATTAAGTTTTCTCTCTGTCGACGTATCCACTTTTGTACACTTGATTAATGGTACCGACACCTGTTACAGTAAGTCGGTAGTACTACTAAACACTTTCTATCATCATCTATTTATCTGATACCAGCCAATGATTTTTTCTTTCGTAAATTTAGTTTGTCCGTTGTTCGCCTAAGGCACATTTTGATACGGTCGTTTGGCAAGTTTGCCAGGACCGATCTGACTGTAAAGCTAAAGGTAGGACAGCCAGAGCGTCGTAAACTTGTAAATTAAATTTGATTTCTGGGGCATATGTATGATATTCCAGTGCGGTTTTTGAATTCGCCGTTTCAAATACGTTACCGTACTTGTATATCTTCACACGACTTACGCCTAATCTTACTAATTAGAACTATAGGTCTCCGTGCCACCGACGTCTAACTGTCTCACTATCTCGAACCCTTACCTTCTCTCCTTTAGGTAATCAGTTTCCAGCGCCATAATTACAAAACCAAGGAGATAATTCTCAGACCTATAGCTTCCTGGAATCAATCCATCCCATTCTGACGTAGTTTACACAGAGATGTCAATAAAAGATGAATAGAACATTTTGCTGCATACCACGGCTGCGTTTTCGGACAAACAACTCGTAAAACTTTGAAAATAAAACGAAATGATTAAGTTTCCCCCAGTGGAATTCTTTGGGTATTTGCGTTCGCCGGGCTTACAGTGCTCTGAACAAGCAAGAATAGATCACATCAGCTGAATGGACAGTATCGGCATTAAAGTCATAAATAGTGTGATATACCAGAAATCTGAATTCAAACCAGTTATCAAGGGATCCGAAACAGATGCCTATATTTTAGTCAACAAGGAAAGCATGGGTCAGTTTCTCCTTACTTTCGGTTACCGGCACAGAATATGAGAGTGTGTCCCATTACAGTTTGAGCCAAACACTAATACTAATACCCTACCCTCTCATCAACATTTCAGTACAACTGCAATTTGTCTACTTACTAAGAGGGCTGTAAACACCTCAAATGTCAGAGGTTCTGCAACTTTTCCTCTTTGATGGGATATTCATATAAAATGCTTGTATCACACGTAAAAATTTCTACAGCGTTCCTTAATAGGATACAACACTCGGAAGAATCCAAACTTATAAAGTGCCAATTATTTGAGGATTTTTTTGGGACTAAAGTTCTATGACGTTGCAGAAAGTGACAGACTAACTTTATTTACTTTTCAAATAGTTGAAAAGGGGAGTTTGACTTTTAACGGCTTCTGTTTCGCTTATAACCGAAAAGTGTCAGATTTGAATAATATTTAGTCGTATGTCCATGCCATGTAGAAGATCCCTTCAAGAGGCCTGGCACTTTCAGTGGGTATTGAATGAACTATTTTAAAAACCTTCTCCGCCTTGCAAAACGGCTTTTTTATGTCGTTTAAAATGTTAGATTGGTTTTGTCCACATTTTGCAAGCACCAAGGTGCACGATTCAGCGATTCTCTCCAGTAATTTATATGTCAGCGGGTACTTCAGTGGCTCCACTACGTGGCATGTAACTGCACTTGTCACGTCCAGATTAATATTCCAAGCAGAACTTTCATTACGATAAATCCAATATGATTTTTTGTCACACTCTAAATCCACCGCCTTCTCCTCAAGAAATGTGTCAAAAAGTGCAGTATCTCCGACGTATTCATTAGAGGCTCACCTACGGACCTAAACTGTAGGTTAACTTTATTATATCTTATCGAGCTTTGGCTTTCCGAATGTGCGGAATTACATGCTCCCTAGCTAGCGCTTTTGTGGACCTGAAATTCAGCAGTGTGCAGCTGCGTTTAATGTCTCCTATTCGGCAGGCGCTTGGTTTTGTTGAAATGATTTGTACTTTAATAAAGGACAGCTTTTATTCCAGTCTCCAGCAACCCTCTGTTTATGAAATGTGACCGAGTTGATAATAGCAGTCATTGTTGCTTTGTTGCCGAAATATAATGGCTGACCTTATTGTGTGGTTTCGGATTGGATGATTGTGTGGATGTATCCAGTCTACAAAATCTCACGGATGAAACTTGACATTTAAGTCCTAACCGGGAAATCACGCGCAAGCACATGGTGACTCACATATGAATCACGATTCAGCTGATGATGGAAGAAGGCTAGGCCGACCTGAGACAACGAGAGTCGGTTTAATGTATGATTGTTTTTCACTCCACAATCCTTCTTAACGCGTTTGTCCCATACACAACGTTGTGCAAGCGCTTTATTTTGAAGAACCAACCCGCCAGGAAGTTCCCCAATTTGGATGCATTACGGTTAGTATAAGACTAGAGTGACCCGCTGCCTGGTGAAACACTTTAATTTCACGAAAATCTATTTCCCTTAGCCTTTTCGGCATGTTACTCGCAGCGCAATTCGCAGTGCACAGGAAAGTCAGAACTTAGCATTAACTGCGAAAAGTCTTTTACTGGAGATTTTACTGTAACGAACAACCTACGGATAGGGGAGAAAAGTGCTGTACTGGAAACTACATGATTACCTCAAGACCCATTCTAACTGGCCGTAAACCAGTTCCTCATATATTTTGTCGCAAAAACAAATGTTCCTATAGGAGAAAGCTTTAATCATCTAGTTTCACCTTGGGAGAAAAAAATCATGTTCCAATTCAAATCTACTTCTCGGTGAGTTGTAGTTGAGTATTTCGACGTCTAATAACCAAATTCAGACGCCACCTAGGATCTAACATGGCTATCCGCGTTCTTCATGACACTAAAAATTTGGTATTTTTATCCACCTTTTTGTGCAGTGTATTATATTATGACAGAACATATTTCAGTTTAAAAGCCCTATATGCCGCTTGGAATTTTCTGACCTGACTGGAAATATTTTCTTAATTCATGATAAATGGTGATATTTTACGAGGCGTTGGTACTGGATGAATACAGATACTTCATTGATTTGAACCACATTCACCCGCAGCTAAGTGGGTTCTCAGGAACGAGAAGCATTGTTTTCGACTGTTGACATAATAGCTTGTCTAGAAGCATGTTTTCGGAACAGTACTCAACTGAATCAAGTAGCTAGGGGCATTTATTGCTGCTCGGCCTCCTCTGAAGCGCTTTAGTGAATTTGTGGTCCATCTGGGCCTTGGTACCGGGATGTCGGTGGCAACCTCATTAAGCTTAAGAAGAATTAGTTTATTTTCCAAGAAACCATAGTGAAATACATGGAGAAATCTTTTACTAAGAAAAGTTGGGCACAAGTGTTGAGCATTCGAATCAAGAGACTGGAAGTCACATTAGCAAAGGTCGCAGCGTGTCACATAGAGAGGTCAAGGTCAGAGTTGGGCCACGTGTCAAGAAGGACAAACCCGGCTGTCGAACGCTGACACGACCCTATCCTTATGCAAAATTTATCACGGCGCACTTGATGTGTATTGCATTATTACAGGAAATATGGCATCCGGATTCAGGTTTCCATGCCGTATTTTGGAAGTAATCGACAAAGTGCTGACATGTTTATCTCTTATTCTGCGCGCTAAATGTGACCAGCAACAGATGAGAAAATAGATAAGATGCATTGGAAGCCATCAAATACGTGTTGCCTGATAATAGTTTACATCCGGTCTTCCACTTGAGCAAAGTCTCACACGAGCAGTGATCGTCCTCCCAGGAAGCAGCGCGCCAACCGCATTTGCATGATCCAGCCTTCTACACTAAACTCAGGGCGGTTGGAAGTAAGGATCGGAGAAAGTGAAACATAACCACCTACAGTATATCGGACTACTGCACAATTGATAAAGCCTCAAAATGCCGCAACCACTGCAGTCCGTGTGTCAGCCGAAGAGCAGCGTGTAACCCCTCAGAAGACTAGCGCGTTTGTTTAGACATCGTTTATCTACGTAGAAAATTTAGCCACATGCTCACACACTCAAGTGCCTAAACACGTGCTCCATACTTAGACGGGTCTAAACCAATTACACAACCATCAGAGTCTGACGCCAAACTTTGACCGAAATTGAGGTCCGTGTTGGACTTTCTTGGTGGTGTTGTAGTTTATCGTATTTTGTTGCATTGTTTTGTATTGTAGCAGCCACTTTCATGGTGAACCATGATCTCAGCTGGCCGTGTCTCAAGAGTTTCTCACTCACGACGGTTGCATGATACCTAGTTTATTTGCTTTTTTGTTCCTATTTTTATTCAGTTTCAGACATGGCATCCCCGACGATGATGGACCTTCTTCATAAAACGTCAGACCAAGAAAATCCGTCTAATTATTGTTATCCTTTGTTAACTATTTTCTAATGTGTGTCCTTGACCCGTCAAATTTGGCACAAAATCTAGCCCATCCTTATTTCATTTACTTCATCCTTGCATGTATAAGCAACATTATTCCTTGGAAAGAATTTCTGACAGGTGAGTGGTACCTTACGTCTATAGACTGTTTTCATTCTAGAAAATGATCAAAACATTTCTGCAACCGTAATTGTGCTGCACGCTGGGAGATGCCCAGTGGATACGTTGTAAGTGCTATTTTGAAAGCTGAACTAACCAGCCTAGAAGAACACCCTTCTAGTGACTATTTTGTCATATCTCACGAAGCTCAGGAATAAACAAGGCTGGAGTCAGGTAGTCCAAATCAGTGAAAGTGGTTTAAACGCTGTTCCAACAGAAGAATTATTTTTCCGAACTATTCATCTCCTGATTTGGTTACAATCATTTTCAATCTTTCGTAACAGAGTACCCAGCTTACGTGACAATCCAATTTGCATAAATGAAATTTCCATTCAATTTTCCAAGGTTAATCCGGATTTGATAAACTATTCTGGTTGGTTCTAAACCTTATTCAATTTCTCGATAGGACTGAAAAACGGGTGCTTGTTACCACATGCAAATTTCCTAAGTGAACGCATTAGTTCCTGAAGCTTCGCACAGCAGTTGGTTGGTGGCCGTATGGAGTTTAGCTTTTCTTAAACTTGTGTACATGATTGGCAGTGAAGTAACTGAAAGTCAACCCCGATTGTACATTTTGTACTCACTCCAATGAGGTCACTCAGGAACCCTGGTCACATAAAATCATTGCCGAATAAGCAACAACAATCATAAAAGAGAAATATTACAGGAACTTTTATTCTTGAGAAAACATCTGAACACATGGGAAAGATGTTGCAGTGCTTTGCCTCATCGACAACCTGAGCCGTGGAACAAGATTTAGCAAAAAATTTGTGGAAGATTTACGACACTCAATTCTGTGATTATGGTTACTCTTGATACATCCGTGAATTTTTTAAAGCTTTCTGAAGCTCTGAGTTACTTTCGTTACTCTATTCGCGTTAAGTATGAATGATCATTAAAGCCTCTGAGGTTAGATAAGATTAGAATGAGCGCTCACATCACTGATCTGAACAGTCGTCCTACTGTCCTGGGGCAGTCATTCTGGTGAGTCCATATCAAAAGGGAAGATACACTTGATTCAATTTTTTCTCCTATTAGGGCTCAGCAAAATGCCTATCTTTGGTCGTGCCGAGGTTTGAATTTCGCAAATTTGACATGCGAGGCGGATGTACTACCACTACTCTACCAGCCCACGATGAATATATCTGAATTTTCACGCCTGAGCGAGTGATTAGCCCGTTTTGGCTTTATCTCATGTAGTCTAAAGTGAATTAATTCTGGTCAAACGTACACCTTCTCTAAGCCGGTAAGATTAAACTTGCGTTGTTTTTTTACTAAAAGACAGTGCACAATTCCTGACCGGACAACCAGCCCGTAAACTTCAATAAAGGACTAAAATTTAAGCATATTGGGCACGAGTGCTGTTTTTGATAAGATTACAAAGGCAGAATCGCGCTCGAAAATGCAGAGGCGATTGCAATCAGGTTGCACGAACTACCATTCTGTCGTGAAAAGAAAGCCTGAGAGCAATGACTTCCTAATGGCCAACCAGTGCCTCTTCTCTGAGAGACGGTCAGAAAATTCTGCGTTTTTTTACCAATAAGATATCATTTGTTATCGTCATGACCTCCTAACTTACTTATAAGTGTACTTTGTGATAATATGTTATCAAAAACATTGCTTTCAATTGTGTTTTGACCTCAAGTAGAACTATTTGAAAGATTTAAATAAAGTGTGACCCAAGTTTTAATAGGGTTCACTGAGATAAGAATTCTGGGAGATCCCCACTTCATCTACCATAAAAACCTATGAAGCAAGCATATTAAGCAGATGATTTCTGCAGGGCGACTTGTAGTCAGGCATACTGACTAATTTTGTACTCTTGTGGTGGTTTGCTAACATGGAAAATTCAACTGTCCTAGATGACATCCAAATCTTTTTGCTTGAGTAATCTTTGCCCTGCATATGAAAGTCATAGACTTAAAGGATAAGTGCACCACAGAGATTTCTCTAAGTACGCGTGACAAACCCATTGCAGGTATGATTACTTCAAGGTTCTTGTCATCCTCAAGCGTTTGGGACGTCCATATAATTTACCAAGATGCGAAATATCACACGTAGAAGGTCGGTTGTTATGCCGTTTGATGAAATATTAGCTTTATTACCAATATCAGGCTTAAGGAATTGTTGATACGAACTTTAGATACACGATTATTTATCATAAAATCATTCCCAATGCATTATTTATAACAGGCGAAATACGTATTGGAGTGGTTGATTGCCGTTGGCCACCTTGTCCAAATATGTGCGCAGTAAGAGTGCGTTCGGTTATCCCGAGTCTGTCAGCATGTACTTTCTCTATACATACTTGTGTTACACACGTACCTGACTTAAACTGTAAGACAGGAGATCAAAACGAGATTTGTAAGAGCTCACATCAGTGCAAACAGCCGAACGGATGATATCAGCCCTCATTAGGAGCGAAATTCTTTTTTTCATGAGAGGTCGTATACATCCGAAAATACATCAAGGCGTAACTTTAGGTTATCAAAAATCATTGCTGACGGGGAACCGATGCAAAACGAACAAAGTCATCACCAAAGTACACCAAGAAGATTGACAAATGAAATGTAGATGGTTGCGGAATTTGACTAGAGATCACCTGCAGTGCACATAATTAGCCGTGCCAGGACAATTACTGATTCGTCGTTCGAGACGTCGGACAAACAAATAACATCGCTCAAGCTTAAACACCATCACCTGTTCAAACATGATGATTCAAGTGCATCCAGTGTGCACGGTGGAGTAGTGGTAACACATCTCATTTGTAAGATGTCCGGTATCAAACCTTAACACAATCAAGGATATGCACTGCTAATGGGCCCTAATAAGAGCGAAACGAGCCCAGTTCTTCTCTTCTTTGGTGTGGATACACCAGATAGTCGTGCCAGGTTGGTGGCGGACTGTTCAGACTAGAATGATGTGAATGCGAAGTAAAATGTTATCTCTATGAGAAGCACTTTTACAGCAACCAATAAGCCCGTAACAGATTGGCTCAGAACCAGGCTTAACAGAAAAATCAGTACAGCAGGGTCACAATTACCGAAAACATACACGCCAAGATCACAAACCTCGGTGTGTGTTTTGTAAGATAATTGCCAGTACCAGGACGTTGGCCTGCGGGTAAAGAGTGTATTCAGCATATCCTCAGTGAATTTATTTTTTTATGGTGTCGCTTATTTTTTGCACATAGGAACGTCGGTCTTGATGCAGTTCGCCCAAGTGAAACCGTGTAGGGCAACACTAAAATGTTCCATATGTTTTACTTCCTAGCTCAGCTAACGGTGGTTCATTTTTTGAAGGGAAGCAAATAGCGTAAAAATAAATTGGTGTGGAGGCCATTAGATCCACCGCGGTTTCCAGTTTCAGCATTAAGCTGTCCAGGAAAATTACTGCTCAATGACTACATACCGTGTAGGCCAACTACTTCCGATCGATCGCGCCATTCTGCTGTAGAAATAGGTTACGGTAAAACAAACTTTCACAGTTGCACTTTCTGTCACAATGCTGTGGGAGACGGTTATCGGATTTCGGTGAAGATTTTGCTCCCTTTTCGTGAGGATTATTGCTGGATCTAGTGAGGTCGATCATAAGGTGCATAAGCAGCCTAATTTGTTAGTTTCGAAGAAACTGTGAATAGTCGGTGTACTGTTCTCTTGCGCCCTACAGAAACGTTCATTTAAGACTATGTTTAGGTCGATGACTGACGCTGCCAGATAAGCTGCGGACTTAGGAAAATTGGTGACAGCAGGCTGTCAACAAATTTTGTTCATCCCTTCCAAAATTCTGAGAAGGGAACTTTACTTTCGTCGAAATCCGTGTATTTTGGGTAAGGCCATGAGTTGAGAAACGTTTTTTTGGCTGTTCAAATAAATGTGATGAGAGCGTCGTAACATACTGAGGTAAACACAGAAGAACATCAGCATTTGACTACTAGGAACTCGCAAGAGAGCTACTAAGCTTTCTTTAGTTTCTGGTAATTAACCGGTAAAAAGGAAGTTAGTCATGAGTTCAAAGTCACAGACTTCGTTTCTTGATTAGGCAGCTGTGGACCGTTTCACCAAGCTTGGCAATTAACCCACAGACTTTTCGTCACCAAACGACAAGGTATCAGCAATGAGCACATCAATGTACGCCGATGATATCTGCAATCCCCAACACTTTGCGGGATCTATTGAATGACTAAATACAAATGATGAATGCAAGACAAGTCAACATGTTATTGCACGCCGGTTCCACTACAAAGCTTTGGCAACTAAGTGGTGCGTTAGATTAGTTCGAATATCTTCCTCAACCATCTTGGAACGTCCGTTACGACTGAACCACCTTCAAATTGTAAGATCCGGTATATACGTTATTCCTCTGGAGAACGTTTTTCGAATTTCTTCTTTGAGACCTAACGCAAAACTATTCTGTACAAATGTTTTTGGAAGAAACTTTTTGTCCAAGAAATTCCTTTACTTTTTGAGTTGATATCGTACAGGTTTCCTTGTTTGCTTTGGAGGCACAAATTTCTCAAATGAAGTTACAGACTGCCCCATGTCCATTCACGACAGACCCATCTTCCTCTTCAGTGCATGTTAAAAATCTGATCTGTCGTTTACACTACGACTAATAATTGAAAGAAATGTGGTACTGTGCTTGATTAAATTTTGGTTCAGTGCTCTTCCAGTCAGTTGTGGCGTGACAAACACAGAATGTCGTCAGTATATTCCCTTTGCAGTGCAAATTTTGTAATTACAGGACGTAAGTAGCTATTTTTATGTGCTCAAAAACAAGTTACTTGGGAATGAAGGGGCATGAAAATTCCGTTAAATTGGAGCTATTGGGCCGAATTAGTTCAGTACTGAAAAAACTGGCAAGTAACACAGAAAAATTTTTCTATTCGATCGTTTTTGTAACTAAGGATATACTGATGTAGGGACTTTGTTCCGTGAAAGCAAAGTGACATCGTAATAAAATAATTTCTGCTCCGGAAAACCATATTTTGTACAAGATGAAGTAGACAGTAACCGAACAGGTGTTTCAAAGACTATGCCTCGCCAGTACGATCGACCAGGTACTAATCCATTAGCCGACAGTGTAGCCAGAGTGTAGTGAGGCGAGTTAGATATATCATATATGGTTGATATCAAGAAAAGGTCTTTGTGTTGGTCAACTAGTTCGACTGAGCCTAATACTCTTTTCTAGTATATATTCCCTCGGATTACCATATATATCATTCTTGAGGATCCTCCTATAAGAAGACGAATTGACTCCTCTCATTGGTAATTTTTGTAGCATAATCAGCGCTGTTTATCGCTACCTTTTAATCAGGTTTAGGAATCATTGTACTATAAAAGTAATGATATAATATAGCACCATCATCCGTTCAAAGGCGGCACGCCCAATAATGTGATCAAGTACTTTGTTTTCCTTCGTAGCTCAGACGTTGACAACTGCAAATGACTGAAGTTCCTTTGAGGTGTTTACATCAGAACTGAAGGAGACATTTAACTTGATACTTGACAGTGATTCATAGTGAACAAAGTATAGCTTCATTACAAACATTGTAACATAATGTTAACATTGACAAATTAAGCATAAATATTCAAGCTTTGACAATGAGGTGGCACAAAATGTGCTTAAGCCAGATATTGCCTTAAACTGGGCCAGATGCGCATTTCAGGTGCTGTGTAAATCTCGGTCATAAGCAACATGCTGCGAAAACATATGTTGCTTAGCTACCATTTTTCCAGCCACACTATCTTGCTGTAGGTGTACGAAAGCAGCACTGGCACTAACAGACAAACAGAAGCCTTTTGATGATAAATTTCAGGTCACAAGGTACAAACATGCCACTCATGCCACATTCATTTACAGGCTTGTTTATCTTGAGTGTTAGAACAGCAAAACAATGACATTTAAAAAGTTCGAATAAAAGTCATCCCTCGCCAAAAGCTGTAGGGCTCCTGCAGCGTTGTCACATACAGTTATCACGAATTTGAAGGCAACAGGGATAG
The DNA here is from genome assembly GCA_003604175.2 of Clonorchis sinensis. Taxonomy (NCBI): domain Eukaryota; kingdom Metazoa; phylum Platyhelminthes; class Trematoda; order Opisthorchiida; family Opisthorchiidae; genus Clonorchis; species Clonorchis sinensis. The sequence continues at coordinate 151,210,858 of CM030369.1, read as the reverse complement.
ACACTCGTTACCAGAATTTCGGAGAATGGAAAGGCTAGATGTATGTCCAACAGTTGAACTTCTTAGGAAGTTATGATTGGGTGAAGCTCTAGAACGGCACGGTTATTGGACGAAATAAACAACGCTGAATGCACGGATTGTTAATTTTTCTCTCAACAGTGGGAGATATGTATACAAAAATTGAATTGCGCAACACTCGCGCAGTCATAAGTAATAGTGCGATGAAAGTGGCCAAAGTACAACTTGTTCTGAACACTTTGTGAGCTGGGAGCCAGTGAAGTTAGCGTAATAATACTCCATCCGGTGCCGAAAAACATGTAAAATTTATGTTGTCCACAACTACTTGCCACTTGAAATATTTACCACAGAATAACACTAACATCAGCCTGTTGTCTTTACTCTGCAAATCTTCGAAAGGGGGCGATTAACGGATAAAAACAGCTTGGAAATTTACCCATGCCATGATTAAGGTAGTACATATATTTGAAAGCACGAGCTGTTTTTGGCTTGAGATATGTCACAGTATTTGACAATAAAAACACTAATATATTTAGAAATTCGGAAAAATACGGTGAATCGGGACAAATACGATCTATCTGGGAAGAGTCGAATTGACCTATTGGGGACCACGGTCATTGACTCTAGGAGTACAGAGCAATAGGTGGAAAATGATAGACCGAAGTAAGTAAGAACACTTTAATTGCTCACATTATGGTGCTCGCTTGCCAAAACTAATAATCGTTTTAAAATTTGCAAACTGGTGTTGAGAAAATGTCGCCTAAGAATGAACCAGTGAGATACTTTAGAACAAAGATGTCCAGTGATTCCCCTTTTTATCTCTTTCTTTTCCTTATATTAACTACTGAGCTTATACTTTACAGCCAGCGTTTACCAAAAATGAGCTCAACAATTTGAGGCAAGATCCACAAAATAATAAGTATTTAAACTTACAAGAGCCCACAAACTTCCCTATCAAAAATCTTCAGTAGCACACCTCTTTATCCATCCATAGGTGCGTCAGACACTTTTTAGTAAAAACCCATTAGTTCCAACAGACAGTAAAGTTGGTTCCGTCATAATCACTTGGACAACCCGACACGTTTTGATGCGTGGCTTTCAATGCGACACGGGGGGCTAAAATAAAAGTCAGTGCAAAACATGGAGTGTTGAGTTTGTTTTTATTTATTTTATCTTTCTATATTTTTTTGCACAAAAGGACAAATTTCGATGGCAGTTTTTTCATCAACATAAATGGTGAAGGTCAACAAATAGTCAAGTGGACATCTGAACCACTTGGAGAAGAAAGCTGAGTGCATTGCGCTCTATAACAGACTCTGTGTGAGAAGCAGGAAAATGGCATTCCATAGAAATCTCTTTAAAAGTTCGTTGCAAACTGAGAGCTATCCAGGGAAATGCATTTTGAGAATGAATGGTATTGCAATGGATATGAGCTGCATAGAACTGCAATGAGATGTATGATGGATCTGTCTATCTTGAGGATAAATTGCAAGTGCCTCCCCGGAAAGTTATCGAACCGCAAAATTCCTGACTACAACATCCGTGAAAATGAGAGGGGTGTATATATGCACAAAAAGATGGAAATACAACACCATGAAAAAAAAAGAAAAATTCCAGCTGGGCTAGCTAGACGGTTTACGACCATAAATTTTTAGGTAACTATTGTTGTCAGAGCTCAGAACCATCTTTCATCCAGGTTACATTTGCCACTAAGGAGAATTTTGCAAATGCGCCTCACGCTGTTGCGTAACAATACCTACTCATGCAGACTTCACGAACGCTACTACTTGCGTTATTTGGAAAAAAACTTTCCTTCAGGACAATGGCAACGTTTGCCAAATTCTATGCGTTGTCTAAAGCAGTTAACCGTTTAGAATTATCCGTCAGTATTTTTGATAAGAACAGGCCGAAGATTTATCTTTCTCGCTTCGAAACAAATTTCAATTTATTTATTGTTCATTAGCATAATGAGACGTTAACTTTCCGGCTTGCAACATATTGTCCTCGGGCGTCTGGTCTGTGACTAAACGTGCAGATGGTGAGGAGAAACCCTGGATCTACTTATCTGCTAGAAGACCATGTCAGACACATTGTTTTGCCTGTAAATATTTTTAATGGTGTAAGTGCTAATATTTGGTTAATCACTTATGACGAGCTTAAAAAGATAGATTTAATAAGCCAAATTCCAAATGGGGATGCCAAGAATAAACAAGACTATGTGACAGATTTTGCCTTCTTATTGAACGGGTATGGCCTATTTTTATTTATAACATGGTTAGTTGCCGCCTTCCCTATTAAAAATCTGTAATTGTGGCATCTTTTAACCTAAACAGTGCTCAAAATTTAAGAAAGTATCTTTTAAAGCGTAGGCAAGATCGTAATGTGTGGTTTATTGCACCAAAAGTTTAAGAAAATTAAACAGCTACACAACCTGGATCTGAAACCAGTGTACACACCCCAAGGATGCTCATTGGTGGCCTAAGTGTGTTGTACATTAACAGTCTTGTGGAATCTGTTTATGTGCAGTTGCCACTGTTGAGTTCTGGGCGAAATGTTGTTTGTTGGTTCATGTTTGAGCAAAATAATTCACATAAGCTTAGCTTATTTGAACCGCTGATCGTATGGAAAACCACACAACTACTACGAACAGATAGACTAATTGATAGGCAGACAGGCAGATAGCAAGATGGATGTTATATATATATATATATATGAACATATGGAAGCATAAGAAAGTTGAGGGATGGATGGATACAATAAAAGGATCCTCCCATGTATTTTTCCCTGCATTCATATCAAAACAGTGGTCAGCGATAAATAACTGAAAGCCGGTATACACGAAAGGAACATCTGAAATTGAGTTCAGATAATCACCAGGCTTGTAAACTTACGAGTTAGCGCGGAATAGCTTAGTGTTTGCACAAAAACTTCCAGGTTCAAGGCTATGTCTAATTTAATACAAGAATTTACTGGCCAAAGATTTAATTGGCATAACTGAGACAGGCAAGCTAGCATGTGTGAAAAATATGTAGACACAGTAAACAGCCAGTCTTCGAGTCCTTCTTCTGGCAGCAGGCCTAAGCATTCTTAGGTACCCGCCACGAAATTGTTCTGTCGACAGACGTCCGAACATAAACAAGATAGAGGGTGTGGAGCTGGTAAGTATACAAAGTTTGGTTTTAGATCCCCCAAAGTGACACGTGGCAGTGTGCAATCAATTAGTTAAGAGACGTTATCAATGAAAGTGGTCTCCATCTCAGGCAGAAAGCCTAACCCCATAATCCAGCATAAACTCCTTCGGTTGCCGTAACGCTAATTATCCTGTGGCAGACCACCACCAACATTAATCACATTCAATGGAAATCTTCAGCTCAAATGGTATGGATAAGGAGAGCCGGGCAACAATTCAATTGAAATATTCCCCCAATTTCACTCATATTCTCTTACAAAATCCTTGGCCTAAGGGTAACAATGACTAAGCCCTGTTGTCAAGGAAGGTAGCTTGCTAACTGACCCTTCGTCTACCTCATGATTTGACCTGTAACCTAGCCACTTGGCCTGAACAGTGTTTCCCATCGACTGAAGAGAAAAAGGCAACATATGTGGAAATAGAACACGTCAAGTTCATGTATTTCAGACGCCATTTGTGGATGAAAACTTCGTAATTTGACGAAAAAGCACGACAAAAAATAGTACAGCATAAAGGAAAACGAGTGGACAACCTCGCACATGTTGCCACAAAGGCAACTAAATTGGCCTTAATAAGATTGCCGCCGTATAAGCAGTCCAAATTAAGGTAATATGGATATCTAGGGCACTCAGTGTCAGTAAATAGGTCCTTAATGAAAAGAAAATTATGTGATATTCTTGAGCGGCCAGCAAAATGTTGAATGCAAATTACCAACCCATTTAGATGGTTTACGGGGTAAACTTAGACGGACTAAGTTGGAGGGTTGTTCTTTAGAAGGAAGGATGGAAGCACCGGACTTGAGGATACACCACAGCGGAATCAAAATCATTAACTTATCTGAAAACTCTAGCCGGTGAGAGTTCCCATTGCATGAAAGAGAAAGGTTGTGCAACTAAACGTCACAAAAACCAGCAAAACTAAAAAATGCGAAGTAAACCCGCCATCTATCCATCGCGTCCTGGCAGCGACAGAAAGACAATTTGCCAGCCAACCAGGCATTTAAGCAATGTATCTAGCATAGTAAAACTCTAATAAAAAGAATGGACTGTCACTACTAAGAATTGGCTAAGGAAGCCCAAGAAAAACACGTTTATCAAAAGAACCACCTCTACCATGAGACAAAGCAACCAAACGAATAAAAAGAGCAACGGCAGCAACTGTGATGCAAATTTCCATATAAATAAACTGGAAGACTTCAGATGAATAAGGTAAATAAAATTATACCTCATGTAGGTTTATCTTTCACATGGTTTGTAAATGTCTTTGGAGGGAACCACAGAGTTAATTCTTACTCCCCCTGGACACTGATTCAACGCAAGCGGCTTTTTGGAACTGGCGTGCGTAAGACCAGATAAAAGGTGTGTTAGTGTGCTAGTGTTGTTGTAGACTCACTCAAACTCATTAGCATAAGATTTATGTGGACAAAGAAATATCCCGTCAGGGACAACATAAATTTTCAACTGACATGGTTTAGGTAAGCGTGCCAAATACTTTCAAGAGGCAATTATTGTTGAGGAGGAAATATTATCAACTCAACTTTCATATATGTTACTCAAACACATGAGAGTGTTTTACGCTTACGACTTGGGTGTAAAAAATCAGTTACAGTCAAGAAATGCCTATTATCGATTCGTCTTATAGACTTCAAATTGGCTCTGGTAAATGGTCATTTAGACCATGGTGATAAATCCGGAAATGACTTTCATTCACCTTCATAACCGGACAGGAAGTTTGGATCACTAGACAGGTTTAAGCATCACGAAGTCGAGAAGTGCTTTTGGTCCGTGTGGTAAAATATAAGCCTAATCTCAACCCATTTGTAAACTCATGCAGCACACAAGCGAGGCAAGTGTATCCAGCTGCAAATCAAGAATATCGAGTTGGAGATTGTCTTGAAACGAGTGAAAAGTGTCCATCAAGATGTTATCAGTACACTTGGATAGCTAGGGCCCATATCCTATTTTCTGAGAAGGAGAAAACTGGCTCATATTCAAGCGGCCTTTGACGAAGTTAAATTAGTGGATCCGGATAAGAAAGCCAAATCTGGTCTGGATTCCTGCCGTATCTGTAAAGTGACTGCTTTTATGACAGTATACTTCCTACATGTGTAAATATGTCCCTTCTGTTTTTGTTGTGTCTTGGCCTGAGCAACTCCCTGCACAGCAATAACTTCAACAACAGGGTTGAATAGATTGAACTCTATATAAAAAGCCAGGGCAGTATAGAAAAATATCCCGGTTGGTGATTGTGGGCCAAGATATGGATAGTGTGCAGATGTGGGCGATTTCAATATAACCATTTCAGTGAGAACCAGCTGGAGTGATACAACATTTATAAATATGTCTATGCTTGAGGGTTTCGAAGGAATGGAAATGTAAAGAGTAAATCACAACTGGAAGGGCATAAACAATGGAGCGGATGGGGCTTTAGCAGACCCAAAGTTTGAGGGGATTTCGAAAATAGAAGTTATAATTATTTGATTACTGTGCGTCACATTTCGGACTGGATTGTGCTCATTGAGAACGGAAAGTAAAAGTTTTGCGGCCGACTCCAATGAGGTTACTTCCCTTAATATAAACCTTATCTATGAGCACAAACGTAAAGCAGTATCGCGCAAAATGTTGTCCAACTCAAAGGAGTAAAATAAAAGACGCATAAAATTTTATCTAATTTTTTTTACCAAGAACCTCTCAGGATGTATTAGTTGTAGATTTTCTACAAAATATTCTGAAGGTTGGGTTTGATGAACGCTCTAATCCTTCTACTCAATATCGACATTTTCTAAAATCTAGGTTCTGATATGTGATTTATTCTTCATCTAGATAAATACGACTTGAGACAACTCGGCGTCGAAACAATTTATTACAGCCACTTTATCAACAGTCTGATTCATCGTGGAGTAGTTTATAACATTCGAGTAAGGCACTTAAATGCAGATTATTTTAGCCAGTCGTACTTAGGTCTGCAATATATTTCTTTTGAAGCAAGTTCCGAACATTATGGGGGTCGCATATGGTAAACAGGAAATTTCTGCGACGTATGGATTTTAACTTAGATATTACTCTTCATTCAAAGGCCACTTTTGAGACTGCCAAACGACGCGTACCTAAATACTTTAGGGTCACAGGGCTTCATTTAGCAACATTTAGCTACCCGTGCACAGGACTAATCAACCAAAGAAACAAAAAAGAAGGTTTGATACCCTCAAAGTTTCCAAATGAGTATTTTCAATGTCATATTTCATGGGGTTTTGCGCAATATGGCAATACCAGACAAATTGTACTTTTTATCCAATGGTCTTGTGACTGAAGCTCGCATCCGCCTTATATTTCTGTTCCATCGGGACATCAACTCGGTAGTACTACGCGGCTGAGTGCCATCGCTTGCTGTCGGTCAAACTGAATAACATTTAGTTTGTGACAGGAACCATTGTGGTATGAACGACTGCCGGCGTCACCTGACATTTGAACTTGTAATGTTGTTCGGGTTTTCAACGAAAATCAGGACCGCTTGTTTCTTTCCTGTAAAACGGAACTGTGCAAATCATCATCTGCAGCCACGCTTCCTGTTTACTAATTTTACATGCGTGATTTTGACGAAATCGGAACGTACAGATACTTTACTGATGACTTCCAATAAGGAACGAAAGTGTTTCAGGGTAAAAAGCTGACTGAAGAAGCTGCATTTGTCTGACGTAAATAACGACGTTCATTCAGGAAACACCCTGAGTAAAAAGCTAGTTGACAACCAATGTATCTTTTATCTGTCAAATACCAAACTGGCTATAAATCTGTTGGTCAGGCAAAGTAACTTAACACTGTGCTCTCGAGGGAAGACTTGTGATCAACACAAAGACAAAAAGACTTTCACGATCATCACCCTTCTTTGTTGTTAACCAAATAGCACCGTCAGCTTCGGACAAACTGAAGCAACGCTGAGAATAAAGGATAATCCGTTGATGCCGGAAATATCCTGCTATATTAGACCTGCAGTTGACTGGCGCACAGAAACAAACTATAAAAATGGGACAGCTAGTGGTTCCACCAGTGCGACTTCTTGTAAAGAGTGACAGACAAGCCGTATAAATGCATCTGTTAAAGCAAACCCAACGGAATTAAAAAACGTTTGGCAGCTCACACCTCTAAAGCGGATTTAGTTAGGCTTTAATGTCATGGTCGTCAGCATTTTGGTAATAAGGGCTACGTAATCTCGAATGGCGTTCGGGGAGCTTGTTGCTTGTTGGTTTTCCGAAACTGTCTTTTATTTTGCACCCTTTGACGAAGGTAACGAGTCCGCTTAACCAAACTAAACTGACGACAATACTGAACAACGTTTGAAATAAGGATAGAAAACCAACGGAATGACGCTTTTCAGTGGTGTTTTATATACTTAAAGATAGTACAAGAACATCGTTTACAAACCACTGGGGTATCATCATGAGATTTGTGGGCATCAATCTGAGTTTTACCACGACCAAAGTTGTATCAATAATTTCTTTGACTTGCTACAGGCGTTGAAATTGCGCCATTCCTTTCGGCAACATATAACAACAATGTTTGTTGATCTTAGACTTGCTTATGGCTCCACTGATGGTCGGTGCGGGGTATGCCTTCTAAGTTCTTGCCTCTTATAGAGGATCTGTACACCCACGATAAATTCCCTTCTGAGCTCGCAACACTCAGTAGTGTCAGCCACTTTCGCTCTTTCTATTTAACTTTGTAATCCATGTGCTCCTTGAATCATCTTAATCTGCCACTGAGGCTTCGGGTAGCAAAATAGTCCCGGAGCATTCACTCACGGACATTGAGTACGCCGACGATACTGCCTTGCCTGTACAGACCTCCTGTAAATGCAGACTACTTTAATAAACCCAAGTGATTCTTACACCTGCGAGATAGAGGTGTTGCTGCAAGATTGGTTGGGATTGAACCCAAGCCGATCGATGTGTTGGATTAGTTTTTCTATTTGGAAAGCCGCGTAAGCTTTGGCGGACTAACAAAAGACCAATTCTAGACCGTTCGGGAGGAATAATTTTAGCTGAACACCTTACTAGCAAGTTTTGGCACAATCCATTTAGGTTGTCTTTGTCTTTTTGTGTTGGGAGGATGGTTGAGCATGTTTATGTGTATCACACCCATTAAGGCTACTTAACTTCCTCTCTGAGTGCTTTAACCTAATAATGGCGTTGGAATTTGACGATAGTGGCGATATATCATCGGTACCAATGACTAATGCCCGACAGGCCTTCGTATGCTAAATCACTGTGAGGCAATTAGAACCAGATGATAGCACCGCACTAGGTAGCTGGTAAACATCTAGGCAAATACCGTTTGTCATTCTGCAGTGACGCTTAATGTAAAACGTTTTTACACATACTAACAAATGTTGGTAGGAAATTCTAGTACTGATGTAACCGTTAACCCCAGCAAACGTACAGTGTGCGAGCAACGGGTAAAATATCACCTAAAGTCGGGTCAAATCTAGAGGTCAGTGCTTGAAAGCCGACGTGCACTCAAATGTGCCTTTCATTTTTTGTTCAACTGTTGTTACATAGTAAGGGCACGCAGCTTAATGAAAACAGATTTTTCAAAAACAAGTATTTAGAAACAACCTCCCCAGGTGCATTGAAGTCTCTGTTGACTACCCACAATTTGTGTGCAACTGCTACGAATAATTAACAAAGCCACGCAGGCATCCTGAGTCAAACTAAATTGGTATTTCCTATCCAGGCACGGACTTTAAGTTCTTACTGGTGCCTAGGGATAGCAAAAACTTATCTTTTAATAAATAAACAAAAATTACTTTTGTGCATCACCGTTAGCGAAATCTACATTTAGACAGGTTATTTTGAAATTCTTCAGACGTATAATATTGGCTTACCAGAAATACCGTTGCGTTACGAACAGCACATCAAACTGCAAAGCCACCCAGTTATAATACTAGGCATAACCAGGCGAGTCAGACAAAGTCACCTTCAACAAATCACTGCATTTTCATTGCCATCACTGAGTTAATATTCATAGTGTTATCGTTGTGGCATTCATCATTCTTTGTATGGGAAAGCAACCGCTTTCCAGACAGAAATTGATTTACGCTGTAATTTCCTTACGTTCAATCCGACCTTTCCAAAACCTGTCCAAAACATCGTAAATTCACTGAACGTTCTTGCGCCAATGAATTTTTGCTCAACTTTCTGCTATTTTGCTCTGGATTTTCTTACTATTTTTTAGTATTTATTCATTACTCATTATTTTTTGTTATGTAGCAATCGTCTGCTGCTAGGTGTTAGGATTTCCTTTCTTGCTGAACTGTGTGTAGGAAGTTATTAAATGTAAGAGGTAGGTTTTAGAGAAAAAAATAATTAGGACTTATTTTGAAGTAAAGTAGTCATGTCACACAACTATTCATGCACTTGTATTTTATAAAAAATGAGTTGTGGCATGCGCTGAAAATTCTCCCTGCCTTGTTTCATCGTTCCATCAAAACGGGCACGTACAAAAGCGTGTAATTCAATAAATGGTGTCTACACAAGGGAAATGCCGTCTGAGATTTAGGACTTTCAGAAAACTTTGGCACAATAAAAATTTCTTCCGAACGAATAGTTTGGTTCCAAACCCAACCTGGTGATTTACAAAGTGATTTTTGCCCAAATGTTTTATCATTCTCTGGTTTGTATTATTCGTTGACGATGCAGCGAAATATAAATGCTTCCCATAAAGCGGCCACTGTGTTCAGAATAAGTGGTTTCCGATTACACGACACAATTATATTATGGAAACGAAGCAATAGAGTTTAGCATAGCCACAACGAAATATTTTAAAAAGTACTCCGTGAATAGGCCATTTCCAAGTTAGCGTAAATAGTCGCATACTTGTACTATTATGGTGAATTGAAGAATAACAATAGTTGTACTGAGTGTACTTCAGGAGCAATATCAAATGAATTTCCAGAGCAAAATGTTTTTCAAAGAAGTTCTGCTTCCGTTAAATTGTCTCAAACGTTGAACCGCTTTGCCAAAATAATGCCTGCAAATTTGCACGTGGTAAGCAATGTGAGTCACCCCAGCGGTTTTGTATTACTGCTCAGGCAGGTATGGCTTGTTTTGATCAACATCTTTTTCTCTCGTTTCCTTACAGATTCAACTGTGATCATTACCGTTTTATAAGAAAGAGACTCGAAGTTTCATGCAAACTATCTAGATTTTATTAGGTTTTCTTGACAATTAAAGTGACTAAAGTGTGTTACTTAGTTCATCTACAGTTATTTTATCCTTTCTATGAGTTGTTTACCCTCACAACCTAACCAGAGTTGTAAAAAAATTGTCGCATTTGTAATACTGAACCACATCGGTTGTGCAACGATCCTACAGTTCTGGTTGGATCGACGTAGAACCTTTTTTCTAACAGCACTTCTTGTTACCCAAACTGGATACTATATTCATGACTTATTATGGCACGATTGCTCAGCGAACTATACAGGTTGCTTCACCGCATTGTATACATCATTTCAAACATTTGCAGATACTTTCAGCGATGGTCCATGCAAAAACCGACATGTGGCACTCTATCCTTTGTCAGTTCATACAACACACGTAGGTGCATGGCGATTATAAAAAGACGCTACATGATGCTGCTTTTGAACTGTCACACATTTTCATGACCATCAGAAGGAGATAAACCATCTTTAAGTGCAGTAAAGCAACCATTGCTGGGACGAACCCACCATAGTGCACCGACACCTCGGTGACCACACCTCCAAAATCGAAGTGTCGGAGCGGATTTCCAGTAAGCCGTGGCTGATTCTTTATTGAATATTCTATTGAGGGACTCTCTTTAAGAGCATGAGGGACCAAAAAGTGAGTAGGGTGACTCAGCAAAGTTTTAACTATTTGTCACCACCTCGACATCTCGCCAGCTACTTCTTTGGATCAGCGATGAACATATACAACGCCGCCCAATACTTCAAGATTTTCACTTCTGCTAGTAGGCGGACAAAGTGATTCGTTTGGTCGTAGACCTTGATGGGTGATTGCCCAAGACGGAGTACCAGAACAAACTGAGCTTATGTTAGACCTTAGATAGTAAAACACAGAGTAGTGAAATACGATGTTATAAGTGGACGCTTCGGTCACCGTGGGTAACCTTTTCAAGGATTTCTAGAAGTTCTCAAAAAGACTGTCCACGTGAAGTGAATTATATACTCTTATCCCATTACGCCCTATTCTGACTTTATTAGTCTCCATATCGTGTGCCCATAGTGTTTAATCTTTTTTTAAAAAAATATCCGAGCCAAGTTTGGTCTGAGATATAGTGCTGTCAGTTCAAGAAATTCTGGGGCAGCACAGGTCGCCGTTATGTATTCAAATTTTGACGAACCTCAGTGCATATGTTAGACTAAAAAGCAACGCGCTTCTTTGTGAAGATACAGCGAAGGAACTGGACCGCCCAGATATCTTGTTTGTTATTGACATGAAAACGAAAAGTGTGTTTACAGGTATGCTTTTATTCCTGTGCCAGACAAAAACCGCGGTGCAAACCTGGATAGACAGGTTAAATCATTGAAATTTCAAAATCGCAGCGCACTGATCGATATTGTTTAGTTGGTGATGTCGTCGTAGTAGTCAAGCTTAATTTTTATACGGTTCTGTACACGTGATCCACCGTACTGAACTAAAAACATTATAACTGCAAGACCGAAAAATGTATTTTGTACCAGGGTACATGGGCAAATGTTTGGGATGTGCGGCGGAATACGGGCTATAAAAGATGTCACATAACTCGAAATACGCTGGTTTTGTGCCTTGTCTTTACAAGTAAGTTCAGCATTCAACAGCGTTTTTCAGCTTCTCGCATAAGGTTTCATCAGATCTGTGAATTTCTCTCTAAAAATTGTCCTTAAGTTCTCTAAACCAACGTCAGTGCAATGCGTCGTAAAGTGCAGTAATATAAGACAGATTATTAAGTGGCATACAGAGGAAAACCGTCGACCCGGAAATAGTACCGCATGTTTTAGCATTAGAAGCACACAAGTGGATATCACAACCAGACAAATAAATGTATCATTGGATACCAAACAGATCGTTAACCATTTTGTTCTCAACACATCTGAATAGCACATCATGGATAGAACGTGAATAAGCGTGGCTTGTTTAGGACTGCATTTGTTTAAATCGAAAGTGTTACAACGGAGAAAATAGAGGGCCAGACATTCCGATTGGTTTTTCAGACTTGATCTAAGTAGAGTGGTCCCTGATAGTGGCGTAACTCAGAGTGAAGAACTGCTTACTCCCTGGGGCAAGCTGACCCAGAACTGTGCTAAAACATGCGTAAACTTTGACGAATAAAGCCAGTTACGGGCGCGGAATTTGATGCCGTTTCCTCACAGACAGTGAGAAATAACTGTGCTGTTTTGCACTATGGCCACTTTTTATGTGATCAAAAATTTGGGTGGTAAATTGATCCACTGTATGCAGGACCTGCTCAAAGTTACTGACCCAGATTTTTCCCGAGATCTCAGCTATCTATCGGTAAGATTTAAGATGTTAGCTCATACTGACCACACAACGTCCTTTCATGCTAAATTTTTTCTCTGAAGTTTTTTATACCTAAATTCAAGCCAATAAAACACTGACGGTATAACAATGATATCTAATAATGCGCTTTGTTTGCTGGCTTACTCAAATTTATTGTTGAATCCGCACGATATGTGGGGATAGATTTATTATATGCTTTTTCCTTACCTTGTGATTATTACTGCACAGAACGGTACTACTGCTTTCATTAAATATATTCTCTGAGTGTTAATTGACGGGTCTTGGCGTCCCTTGATCACGTTACTGCAACGAGCAGATGTAGACGCCGCCTTCAGAGGCACAAAATAGAAATAACTCCCCGGAAAAATTGTTTTTACAAAATGTACTAAGGCGAGACTGGCATAAAATGCAAATATTTGTGCGAGGAAGAACTAAGAAAACGGAATCTCGATAACAACCCTAATTTAGTCGTCATCAAAAGACTAATTTTCTCAGCTGCGTACTCGTATTTATATATATTTTAATTTTATTAAAATTTATTTAATTTATTTACATGATTATCCAATCCAAATAAATACCATGAATTGCGGTACCCCAATTTCCTCTTTTATATTTTACCAAAGCTGTAGTTAAACAGAAAAACAGAAGCTTTTTGTCAGCACTTGTATAGTAAAACTAGTCGGGAATTTTAGTTTTAAGCGAACAAAAACAGTACATTAAAATAAAGTGTGACACCAGTTTATTGGCTTGTGCTTTTCACAGACACTTTTACTTAATTTTAAGGTGTAGTCATAACATTTCGGGGATCTTAGTGTGTTTGTTCGCTTTGTAAGTGCATTGCTTGACCATTTCCGTTTCAACTAGTCCCACACTAGTGCTGACTTTCTGCTGTAAAATTTGATTTCCATCCCATCGGTCAAAATGTAGCTCTTAATTTACATACTATGCTCAGCTCTTCAGCTATGCGAGACAACTTTCTGTACGAGTGTTCCTCTATCTTTGAGTCCATTATCAATTGCAAAGCTTTCAACATATTTTCTAATCTCATTTTGTTTATCTTCAGAAAGTTTCTTTTCTTAATTTCAAGTCACCAAGCGGACGATGTGACCCGACTTGATCCTGCACCCGCCAACTCCCAATTTTTGTTTACCCCATGACTACTGCCGTGTTCGCGACTTACCCTTTTCAATAAATACGTAGTCTTCAGGCGCAGACTCATTTGTGAAGGTTGTGTTGATTCAAACCTAGAAAACAATAGGTTGGTATTTATGCTCAGGATGCTAGGACTAGAAGTCGGATTATTGTTACATAGAACAGTGATCTAGAAGACACTACTGAGTTTCCCCACCAACAGTCTCTGTGGTGATGTGCAGGCATATTTTTATTCACAAATGATCTGCCAAAAGTTCTGATGAGAGTTTAGATTTTGGTAATACTAAAGACTCATTTTGCGGCTTTTCGATCACTGTCGGTTAAAAGTTCTTCCATCTTTCCCGTATATATGTTTCATGATGGCACACTTCTCAGAAGTTTGCTGATTTATCCGCAGTGCTTTCAGAAGTGTGTTAGGTTTGGAAAATGTGTTGCGGTATGACGAATATTGTGCCAACTGGATCCTGCAACGACCTGATGCAGCACACTCAGTTGAATAGGACCACTAGAAACAAGAGATTTAGCTAAATTCAGTTGGGTCTCTGGTCACAACACAATTCGTGTACAGATGCGAGTACTTGTTGAGACATGTTTGTTATCGTTTGATGTTAAAAAGTGCAGCTTCTTAGTACAAGCACCATAACACTGCACCTCCACGCAATGAGGCGCTTAGCCTTGAATGGATGAGTGTCAATCCAAGGAGAGAAAAATTATATGAAATTACTTATTTAAATAAAATTATTGGTCCACAAGCTATACTTCACACCAGAAGACTTTTCGTAAACAAGACCTGTAATACTGTATTTTGAAAGACAAGACGACAGCTGTCGAGTAACTGCCTTCGTTTTAAAATGACCAGGCGGCGCCAATAGCTGAAGAAGGCCGACCACCGTTGTTATACATGTAAAGGTGACTATCTTTCAGGCGCAGAGTGAGGGTAAAAAGTGGTTGCTTCAGCTGGTTCTATAGACCTCATTTAACCGAATCCGTTTTCCTGTCCAAAGTGTAACTTTTGTCAATATTTCAGGTAAATCTATCCAGTCACTTGACAATTAGGCTTTATCTTCTCACTTTATATCAACGTATCACTGACCACCATACGGTACTAGAACCTGTTTCTTTAATATACAAGTTTGCTGAAAACTCTCCGATAGCCCAATACCGGTTTCACCCGTCTTAGGGTTCATCGGGTAGGCGCAGTCCCCGAGTTTCCACCTTACGTTCTACTTGAACCTACATTGCACCAAATTCAAGGACTGCGATAGATGATGGGCCTCAAGAAGGGCGAAACCGGTCATGCGCTGTCGAAGAGTTTGGAGTACCTTTATGAGTAGTGTATTACGTCTATACATGTATCACGATATCTCAACTATCGTGCAAACTGAAGCATGAGACGGCTTAAAAACATCATAAACGAGAGATTCAGCTGGGTTACAGGTGAGTCTTTCATCAACACCAAATTGGTACGCAAATGAGTGCATTTCGTTGTTTGGTTTATCTTATCCAACACAACTCTGCATAACAACGGATCCTACAGTATCACCTTCCTAACAAAGCGTGTTCCAAGAACTTGAGTTTACATGAGATCGGAAATTGTCACGTTTCTACAATTGGTTTTATCTCAGGCTCATTTATCTTCCTCCTGAGAGCCGTCCAGCAAGTGATTGTTGATGCCGGTTTCTTTGACGCGCAGGGATTTTAAGGATATCTTACGTTTACTGTGAATTACAGTAATAAAGGCTATGGAGTAACGGAGACATTTAAAAAGATGCTAACACTCAAAAGTATTTTCCCGGTAAAGAAATGTTAGCGCTGACATCAACCTCTGGCTTTTTTAAAGGATCAGTCATTATATGGCATCCTTTCTTAGCTTGTTACCACTGATTTAAAGCCTATGCGTGAAAGAAATATAGAGTATGATTCTACTAACCAAACTATTTTCTTCTAACAACTACTAACCTTGGGCAAGGTATACGGCGTTTCAGAATGCCGTCGTTTTTTCCACTGGCAACTAATAAATTTCAGTGGGTGCTTAGTGGGTTGTAGACAGCGGTCAAAACACTAAAGTTTAGAGTTATTTTTAATGATCTGGTCACACTGGTGCTTAGGACGATGACAATTTTATGTCTAAACAGAAGGCAGTAGCTTGGATACGAGAACGCCATTCCACACACGACTTGGCCACGTCCTGCAGTGTCATCATCGTCATCATTAGAAACAACTCTCTACCTTACAAACACGTAAATTTATTTGACATGATTTGTCACTGCCGAATTGGTCAAAAAATAAAAACATCTTGACCTCTTTTTCACCTAGGACTGGATACCTGAATCGCGTAAATGTATGGAGCGCACTGCGGCGCTGAGTAATCTCCCACTGACAGAACGTTGACGCAAGGCTGACGACACACTGATATGAGGAGCAAAGACCATCTATTTGAGAAAAATTCTACTTTCAAAATAGGTGGGTTGTTTGGCTGCAGTGAATGGTTTATTTACATACCTTATGTATATCTGGTAGCTGCTGGTTTTTCGGCTGCATTTACCAATTTAAAGGTGTGTGGCACAAAATGTTCCGATTGTTTCCTGACCAAAGCAGGTCTGTAGTAATCTCCACTGGAAAAAGTTAGGATGTTATTATAAATTAGCTAAAAATATACGACCGCCTTTGGATAAAGTCAAAGAATTGTATCTTTTGAAACGTTGCTTAAAAAACGCAAGTGAAAAACTCACATAGTCAATTGAGTTGCTAAGTGTGTGCAACTGCCACCTTGTAAGACGTAGAGTATCTCGTCGCCAGCTACATGCCTCTTCAAGTGATCTATTATAACGACCCCTCCCACAAGGATGCATATGAATTCTCGGGTTGTTTCCATTTCTGGACAGAACACACTTCCGAGTCAGCGGAAGTTGGCCAAGTTTAGCTATCCTTGTAATAACTGTGGCCGGAAAGGTTACTGTTCGTCAAAAGTAAGAAATAATATCAATAGTAAAACACAGTTTCATTCTGCATAGATAGTAAAAGCTGGTAGTAAATATCAACTAAAACTTTTTAAACGAAACTCCAGTGACAAAATCGTGCGTGTTAATGCGGTGCTATCATTTTTATATGATCAATGTGTGCCGACGCTTTACGTTAACTTTTTGTCAATGACATGCACGCAGAGAGTTGGTCTAGAGAGATGCTTTTTGGAGTGGTTGTGGACAGAATCATATTGAATATCTATTCAAAGGATCCACAAGAAGAATTTGCACTTGAGTATTTATTGCTTTAGAGGGAAGGGTCCTCCAGACAGAACCAATCACTCATCCCAATTACCTATCTACAAGTGAAATTGTGCAAAATTTGCCGACCGAATATAAGCGACAAATTTGTCGGGAGGTGAACAGGAAAGCAATATCATCTCTCTTTGTCTTCATAAACGAACAGAAAAAGTATTTTGCCAGTTCCGCATACACTGCTTGCCTCTGAATCTCCCACTGGCAGAACATAGACTACCTTGGCAAATGCAAGTTTTTCTTCGACCAATGCTTCGCTCTTATATGTCTGGTGTTTAGGTCCAGTATTGTCTACAATATGATGCTTGGCTGAGACAGTCCATACTAAAAAACGTGAAGGCAAAATAACCTTTTTTGATTTGTTTTTGGGGTGGTCAGTGGTAAGTATCTCATCAATCTTTTATAAGAACATAATCCGTAAGAGTTTGACAAATAGGTGTACACTGTACCATTTAACCATAAGTGATTGATCAGCAGCAAAACTGACTTGACCTCAGACAAGTCGTTACTGTCCCCGTTATTCATTCTTGACGGTCGCGTCACGTTGTCCATCATTGATTAGCATCCCAGATGAACAGTCCTAAATTAAAGAGCCCAAAAGACTGATAAAGCTTTCTGTGCTGAGCTGATTGCTCAGCGTTCGTGTATAGCAAGAATATATTTAACATTTATTGGAGTTTTTGTTCCCTACTTGGGGTCAGTGTATTCTAGAAAGCCGAATAGAATAGCACAGCTGTTTCGTTTTATTTGAATTAGTCGGTGGTGGAGCTCATGAATGTCTGGAGAGACTCAAACTCAATGTTCTGCTAGTTTTCTCGAAGCGACTGGAGAGCGGTGTGGTCCATTTGGACTCGGGTGGTACACAGCTTTTTTGTTCATGATAAAGTCTGTGCAGCATACTTTTCGTAGGGGCACGTTTTTGAAAGCTCAAAAATGAGCACATGTGTTCATAATAAAAAATTTACACATCAGAATGAATAATACAGTTTTCAACATGCACAAGAAGGTATGTCATTTAAAAGTGCAATGGCTTGTTAATAAATGTTTGAGTTTGACATTCAAAATGTGTTTAAACGTCAAGTTTCGCCCCACAAAAAAACATTCACCTACGACGAATGCCGTATTCCAGGACGAATTATGTTGCTTTGTACATTTTGTATCACCTTCAAATTAACTTCCGGAAACAGTGACCAATGCTGAGGCGAAAAATCGGTAGTACTGTGACAGAAAATACCACTAGCACAAGCTACCATTAAATGTAGATGTACGAAGTGATAGAAAAATTTCACCGAAAATTTTTAATGCAAGCTATAAAAACAAGGGTAGATGTGAGGTTGGGGAATTATCGCAACAGTGTAAGAGCAATTCGGGGGTGGTCGCTATTAAACTATCATAAGACAAAAGTTAAACTTGAAAAGTATGTTTTCATTGGTATTCACATGTTCGGAGATTCACATTGCCAGGACAAAGGCGTGCTGTATCTATCATTTATGCTTGCAACGGATGCAAAACTCCCCTGAAGAAGTTTCTACTTTAGCTTCTCACAGTTTGGAAATGTATACATATTCTGCGATAAAATACTATTTAATTATTATGCCATAGATTAAACTTCGGTGTATTATCAGTCCAGGTTACAAACAGTTTACAAGAACTCTAGGTGTAAAAAGAAGGACAATGTTAAATGATTAATGAGCTTTATGCAACATTTCTACACTCTACCACACTGCCAATTTCAAGAAATCTCGATTCACACTGTTTGAATTTTTCAAACGGAAAACTTCAGCTGGTACCCAAAGTAAATCAATGTTCTCTTTAGCCTAGGGAATACACCTCCGCGGATGTCCTTAAAGTCAACTCTTGTTATCCATTACGTTCCTCTAACTAATCACAACTTTGTTGCAGTTCTCAGTGGAAATTCTTGAATAAGTATTGTGTAGTGGCCTGAAATTTGGATGAATATAATCGATGTATTATGATAGAATGTGTCTGTAGACGAATTGTAGTACATGAGGGAAGGAAATGTAGTAGCATCGGTGATTATTTCGAACACTGTCAAAACATTATACTGTTTCCCCCATTTTTGTTAATTTCCACTAGATCAGCTAAAATTTTGCAAACGTTATCTACCGGGAAATTTACGTGAATCTAATTACGACGTATGCGAGCAAAACGCTTTACCGTGCAAATTCAAATAAAGACTTTGTTTCTCCCTGATGAGATTTGACCCCAGTGCAGGACCAAATATATTGCGTACTAAACACCTTACTGTTTATCTTAGATGGAGTATCATTCAGATGGCTTTACTTAAACCCGGCTATTATTCCAAATATAATAATTTAATCAGAAGTACCTAGGCTTTGTCTAACTGCTATTATAAAGATGGCCAAGGTGCAAAAGTTCGGCGCTGAATCACATGAAATTCACCACCACACGAGATAGGGTTAGGACGGACCTAGTATTCATTGCCTCCTTGAATATAAAAGATATCTGCTTCAACGAAAGACACTGCCGTCCAGTTGACGGAGCCGCAGTGTGTTCTACTCTAAGCTGACTTTTTGTTGCTGTTCTCGTGGGATGCTTTGAGAAGGGTTAAGTAAAGAGAAAATAAGGTTCGTTTTAGGTGACCTATTTGCCATCACAGGCCAACCTTCATAGCCACTGTCCACGTGAACACGGTTTACTAATACACAATTAAAAGCCAGAGGAAAATAACTGCTCTTCCCATTTCATGGAGGCACATCTGCTGTAAAGAACTAATTGCCAATCTAAACTTTCGGTACACCTGAAACCGACTTGGGCGGGACAATGTACCACATTCATCAAGTTTGATTCACTGGAATGTTCTCGAGATTTAGTTCGAATTCTTCCTGACTGGGCAAGAAAGACTTTCTATAAAAGCGAACTTAAGGCCAAACTTCAGTCGCTAGTTAGCACGTTTTGTGGGAATGATTACCCGCAGAGGCTCATTTCTGTACACAGCTACTGCAACTGAGGAAACCAAACTGGTCACAGCCAGAGGTATATATATTTACAGCAGACTTTCTTTCAAAGGGAATCAAGCCGCAGTCTACCTGACTCGCGTCTGCATTCACACTTAGGCAAACCTTTTCGGATGCTTCACTCAAGGTGTGGCTCTCTACTCAGCTGATGTTTTTACATCTCAAAGCTAAGCTACTGATCTACACCAAAGCACGGCAGACTTCTCCTGCTGTTTTATAGAAAAATAAGGCTCACGACCAGGAGTTCTGCTGGATAATGGAGGAGAATAAACCATTTTGCCTGACATCCAAACCGTGCGGGTCCATTGCTAGTGCAGATGTTTTTCACATGGCTGAGATGGGACATGTAGGTAATTCTAACACAGAGTTCTGCGTAGTGTAGCAAAAGTCTGTCTACCCACCAAGATTCATTCGATATAAATGCCTGGACACAGCTGAGGCGATTGCAATAGGTCCACACAACCACTGGCTTTGCATCTAGAAATTGCTCGCACGTGCCCTGGTTTGCTAACGTGACAGCCCCTCGCCACTCAGAGCATTTGATGGTGACGTAATAAGTTTTTATTATTTAACCCATGAGCCCCGTTCTTCCCTGTTCCACTTGCATGGAGTGTATTTTTAGTCCTGTCATCCATAAGTCAGTATTAATCAGTAGAAGAGATCGTAAAAACAATAAAAAGGAGGATTAATCACACTACTGATCAGTTATTTGTGACCGAGTGATTAAGCTAGAAACCATTGGCTGGAAGGTAGCAGGTTCGAAACTCCCTACTGCAGTTTCGTTATATGAGCACTGCTGATGTTTCCTCATTAGAATTAAACAGCTCTACAGTGCTTCTCGGCATTTCAGCACTAATTAACCTCATTGACGCAACAAACTCTCCATTAAAAATCACTAAATCTTGTTACAACAACATTAAAAATACCATTTTCAACGGTTTTTAATTCTACGATGAATATCACGCATGAATAAACCAATCTGTTATTACAAGAAGAGTGTATTCAAGTCTGGTCTATTTCGTGGTAGTCTCACATAAACTTTCGTCGCCTACTTTAGAAGTTTTAAAAAATGTCTAGAAAAGTTTAGCATATATGATCGTAAGTAAAAAAATCCACTAGTCTGCCACCTGACATTTTTAAGGGATGGACTAAAACTTCCGGTTTAGCTGTGGTGTTTTCTACAAACCCTTATCATGATTTGGCAATATATTTCTAATTTTTTATGCCTTGATCAATACCAATTTTTACACCACATGGCACGTGGCACAACAAAAAACTTTTTATGCCTACCGGCTAAGCGATCCCGTCGCTGACTAAGGTTTTTACTTAAAAGCCATAAAAGTCATAAAAGCCATAAGATTAAATCCAAACATCAAGGTTAGCTGCAGAGATACGCAAAAGCTTTCAATAGAATAACATTTTAATTTTTGTCAGGCCTCAGGTAAAGCATTGTATTTTGTTTGTAAGCACTTAAAATTCTTAAAATGCTCACTTTAAAGTCGACTTTCTGCTTGGGGAGTACCTAGAGCCTAAAGTAAGGCTCTCAAGGCCCCAAATATAACTTTCTGCTAGTAGCCTTGTGGTCTTGGACCCCCTTTCATTCCAACTCGATCTCCTCGAATATCCCAAGCGACGAAGGAAAGCCTCAGGCAAGCACAATATGACCCCGGATAAATGATTTTCAAATAGAATTTGTGTAAAATTAGGTGGGTCGGAAATGAAGTGTGAACTGTGTGAAGTTGATAGGTAATCATTGCACGTTCCTCCCCAAAGCTTAAGGTACATCACTGATAATCTCATAAACCTTTCATTGTTTTCATCGACGTTTTTGAAGTTAGGCTAATATCATTATTATTATTATTTGAATAATAAAAAAACGTTGGAGATACATGCAGCCAAATATCCATTCTAAAGCATTTCTGTATCCGTATTTGATGGGCAATTTTCTGTAGACGAATGAATGAAACTACGTCATAAATGCGCACTAAGTCATCACTTTTATGCACTCTTTTTATACATCCAGAGGATTTTTATAGCGTACTTTTGATTCGGCGCTGCCACTTTTTTGTTTAAACAAACAAGCGCTGGTGTTCCTAGGTGCCATTAGAGGCAGACGTATCATAATTGAAAATTTGTCCTTATTTGCCTTCACTAACAAGGAGAAATAGTAATTAAAAATTACCATAACTTCTCACATTACTATCAGTAAGATGAATAGTATCTAGTATCCTGTGATATATAATCAGTCTCCATAAGTTCCCATTGTATTACAAGCATGTTACTTTTTTTCCGTATACATCATCAATCCGCTTAATAATTTAATTTGCCCCAGCCAGACATACATTCGATTCATCATACCTATTGACGGTCCATCCAAACCGGTTGGTCCCTATGGGTTTACTAGATTGCCGCAAGCAGTTTCGCCCTTGCATAGCAGTGCAAATTGAATTACCAAAACACTGACCAATCTTACCGAGAAAAACACAAAATCCAAACCATGCAAAAGATGTCGGTATTTTACAGACACGCAATATTTATTCTTCAACTCGCTGAACTGCAAAAGTCACACTAGAATTAGGATGGAATCAGATTGCTGCGGTGTATTATTATTTACAAAAGTCATATTCCTAGTGTCACATTGTTTTCTAAAATGGAGCAGCAGTCTGCTCAGTGGTTGACGTGCATGCAGAAGATTGAGCATCTGGACTGTAAGCAAAACCACTTGAGGAGTTAACGAACACAAACTGCAATGAAATGGAATAGGCATAAGTTTTCATCATAAACTGCAAACAAATTATTCTTCTTTAATTTGTATCGCAAAGTTTTTTGGAATGGTTTGCGTACCTTCCGAACACATAAACAGCAGGATAAGACAGAAAATGGGTTGTAGGTGGTTCTCAAAAGTAGCATATAATCTCCCTTACTACTTTCATAGCACTTTCTCGTTTGAGGGTCACAAAATCCCCATGCGGATTTGAGTGTGACGCATGGAAGTTTTTGAAGGTGATGCTGAGCAGACAGTTGGCCTGCAGAGTCCTGTTGCAAGCCATCATCTGACTCAAACATGATAACATAACAACAGACAGCAGACTTGTTTACCATCAATTTGCAAGCGTACTGTCAATGATTCCCAATAAGGATGAATCAAATGTGCAGTACTTCTCAGTTTTTTAGGGTAGAGTAGCTTTACTTGCAAGACGAAATACCCACATATATATATGATTTGTGCTAATGCCAACAATTTGCTACATAACTCACCCAAAACATCACAGATTATCTCCAACTAAAAATAGGAAAATTCTTCGCTCACTTGTTGTATGGCTCCAACTGCGTTTGACATTACCAGAAGATGTCTCCGGCTGTAACCACTGCAAGTGCGCATAAATATTGTGAATACATGAGCTCAAACTGATAAACCATTCGTTAAAATAACCGGCGACGTTTTGAATTCTAGATTGAGGTTGATAGCATGATTTGTGAGAAAACGCAAAGCTTGGTTTTATTGGCCGTCGGGATAAAAAATGCGTTAACTACTCAGTAATATGACCACCATGATGGTTTGCTCCAGATATCTGACACACGTAGCCCATTTATATCCAACTTACCATTAGTCACAGCGTAGTAAATGAATGCTTGCGATGAAAAAACGCGAATTTTCTTCATTTTCATGCCTATTATGTGGTTGTATTACATACCAAGAGAAAACAAAAGGAGATCCTTGTAAGCTTCATTGGTAAGCGGAAAAAATCACACACACAAAATTATCATAAACTACTAGAACAATGATCTAGCACTGGATCATATTCCTTCAAATTTCCGTCTGCTAGATACGACAGCGATTTAAAACGAAGACAAATACTTTCCTATTCGCGTCAGAAAGTTCAAACCATTAGTTAGCACAGAGGCGCGGTGTGCTTCTTACTTTGAAAGTGTTTTTTGCGTTTTAATGCAAACAAATGGCTTATTCTAATACTCTATCCGTGTGAATGTTAGTCCTATATGGAAAGCAGTTTACCGTATCGTTCGTTTGCTCAGAATGATCTGCTATTTTATACTGCACATATATTCCTACACAATTCAACAAAATTTTCTAAGAGCATTCTCGATGATCAAAGCGAAAACTTGCAATTTGTTTTCATTTTCATTCACGACGTTGTGGCCAAAACGTCTTCCAGCTAAACCTTAAGATTCTGAGCTAAAAACAGAACTACTCCAAAAATTTCTGAAGGTTAGCTCTCCGCTTCCACTGAAGAGTTGATTGGAACCCATGTATTTTATCATCACTGACTGTAATAGTCCTCATGTGCATAAACAGAAAAGCATGATGATTCACGTGTTTATTTTTGCGTCGGCTGGAAAACAGAAAGACGGTGCTTTTGGACAAAAAACACAGGCATACAAACGTTACCTGACACTCAAAACCAAATTAAAACACCAACCGTTCTACACTAAACACACCCCGAATTCGCAGAAAATTAATAAGACAAGCATATGCGTCTTTTCTTTGACCTCATTATTCCGGCTGAAAGTTTTGCTAAAACATTCATCCTTTAGTCTTTTGTATATTTGTTCACACCCATTGAACATCATCAACTTTTTTAAGGGGTTGGTCTGAAATCAAACTCGGGTGTTGTTTGCATGAAAAATAGTCAAAGATAATTAATTTTGCTGTGATCTCTCGACACAGTAGCCCAGCTCGTTTGATGCAGTCATATAGATCGAACTCCCTGCAAACTTTTTTAAAATTTCAATCCGGAAGTCAGTTCAATAAAAAGATGCTAGTTTAACGAGGCAAATTCCCCCACACCGAAATTTAAATAACATTTTGATGACAACCTTTCTGCATTAGTACTTATCAGAAGATCGCACCAGTTTTTTCTGGAAGTACAACCCAAGCAATGATGGATGATTTATCTCAAAAGAATCAAAAAGTCTCTAGGAACTTTGCATTCGCTCACTTAGAATAGCCAACCGCAGATCAACTAGTACGTTATTCAGGTGCGTCCAACGTGCGTTGGTGGAGTAGTGGGAACACGCTTGCCTTGCATGTCAAATGTCCGTGGTTCAAATCCCGGCACGGCCACTGGATATGCACTGCTGATGAGCTCTAATAAGAGCAAAACTCGAGTCCAGTGCTTCCCTTTGGTGTGGACTTACCGGAATAATTCCGCAAGAACAGGAGGACGACCGTTTAAGTGAGAATGGTGTGAATATGGACAATAGTACGTTATCGCCCGCAATATGAGTTGATGGACATTCACTCCAAGATAATCCAAATATTTCTACCCTTATTGGTGCATAACAGTGAACTCTGAAACAGGTTTTGTTGAGGCAGTAACAGAGGACGTCATATAGCCACATAGCCAGGAAGCTTATAAAATGACTGTTTCGTCTTAGGTCTCAAGCGCTTTTTAATAGCAGCAAGGTTATTTAGGGGAACCATCAAAGAAAGGTTGCAGTTCATATTAATGTGATGTTTTCTGCCAAAACAAGCAATGCTTGCGCAATAAGGTTACGGCAGTCTTCGTATTTTTTTGGTCATTTAATCGTAAGAGTAGTGTTCCACTGCTGACTCATTTTACACTATTCCCCACAGTCAGATCAGTGGTGTTGTACCTCATTATTATGCGATCTGATGGGATATGAACTCAATGTGAAATAAATACAAAAACAAATTGTATAAGCGGAGTTTTGCTTAAGGTTGTGTCTACAACGGAAGTAGCTTTTGAACAAGCCGAGTTACTTTATCTTTTTTGTTTACCCACGTGTACAAAAGAACGAATTATCAAAAATAATTTGACCTCCAGATTTATAAGTTTTTAAATGTCATTTCTTCTTGTACTCAGTGAAGAAAACTTTCCGCGGCCTCCTTGAAAATCGATTTAGATGCCAACCTTATTCGCACACGTTCTGTGTGCTAAAGTAATATTCACGCGCGCTAGTATGCCGGTTGTATGTAAAAAGTGAGGTTATTAAAATAGAAAGCGGTAGCAGATTTGTACATTTAATTCAAGTATTGGGCAAAAATTATTTTGACGTTTGTTTTCGAGCGCTGCCGCATGTTTAGAAGATGCAGAATTTAACTCCAAAATATGCAACGCGCAAACAGACAACATAGTTTTCTACTGGAAAAGAGTAGAAATTTTTATCATTTTTATATTTATATACATAATTTATACATGCATACCAGTGCTTGTGGCTTAGTATTCATGATATGACAAAGGTGATACAAGGGGACTAACAAATGTTGCTCATTTACTACAGGCATAAGCTTAATGTTTTATTCTCTCTGAATGTTTGTCAGAAAGTTGGATTTAACATTGAATACTAAAAGAATAATTTGGTTTCAGTTGCAAGCTAGGGCATGCAGTATCATGAGTTAAGACAACTATTTGTGTGATATGGCGCTGTGCAAAAGACGGATGAATTCACCAATACCCTTAGTCATTCCACGAAACAGGTATAGGTACGATTCAGGACCGCCGTGAAATTTCGTTAAAAACGCATCTTCGTGTAGTTGAGTGTTTGCAAAATCTGGCCTACTTCTCTTCAAGATAAGATATTGACAAGACAGTCCGTCCTCCTATGGCAAAGTAGCAAATTATACTAAGTCCGATTATCTCACTTTGCGAACCGAAAGGATCTAGAGGGCCTTGAAATATTTTGTCCAAAAGATAACCGGCCAGTTTGTGGGTTTACGCTGCAAGATAAAATGGGCATGCTGGGTCACTATAGTAAAAACTATAGTCAAAATATAGCTAAAACTATTGAACACGGATCGATGAATTTTGGAATGACAAAGGAAACAAACGTAAATGGCTAGCCATGTTCCGCGTAGGGAGTGACAGCGATGAGGAGCTTGGGCGCTGGTTACTTGAAAGGACTAATCTCTGTTGATCATTAGGGCACATAGACCCAGAGTGTCAACAATTAAACTAGAGATTATAAGAACTGCGCTTGGTTTGTTTGAATGTGCAGAAATGCAGGGGAAACGTTGTGTTCCGTTGTTTTAGCAGCTCTCGATGACATGACCTCGAGCAGAATAGTTACAGCTAACGGTACATTCATTTGGTGTGAATCTGACGGATAAGTTACTCCGCCAGGCCATCTTCCATTTTGAGTCTGCTGTGTACCTTGCGGAAACGGTCTGCAAACAAGGACTTCTAAAGGCAGATCGAAACATACGTATTCAATAACCTTTGAAAAAGGTAGAATCTACCAACAATTTGGTTTGGACACATCTTGTAAATAAAGGACAAAAAGTAGACCCCAGAAAATTGTTTCGTTTTCTCTCGAATTTATTTCGAATTCATTACAGTGAACCAGGAGTAGAGTGCAGTCTAAGCACTGCAATTCACTGAAATGAGTTATGTGTTCAGAAAGATTTGATACTAGCCAGTTGCTTGCTATAGACTCGTTGTTGAGTACAAGTACTTCTCCGTTTAGAAGTGGCCGGTGTGCCCCTGCCGTAATTAGGAAGCAGCACTTGACTTAGGGCTATTTACGCTCCCACTGCACCTTTTGTTGCATCTCCGTAATCCTCGTAACTTATGACCTGGCCCTTTATTGTCGGCCAACATACCATAAGCTGATTCTCATGGACTTGCTTCCATTGCTTTAAGAGACTGTCAGTTTAAATTGCACATAACTTAGCAATAATTTTTTAGCAGTATATATGCCTATCCTCCAAACAGTGATCACCAAAGATGAAAAGCTTAGTTGAGCTAAACAGTTCAATCGTCCGGACAGTCTGAACTGGAAAACTCCTTGATAAAAGAATGGAGTCATGACAAAATTATTTTGACTTATATCTGCAGGTATCTGCTGTCTAAAATTTCACCAAGACTCATTCAGTGAGGGAGGAGGATGTCGTACGCTTTTAGGAACCATTAAGGATTGGTTCACACTTTTTGGTCAAAACCAAAGCGGTCTAGGTTCACAACCATTGGGTGAGTTAGGAAAAGTATCAATCTGCCGAATACAAACACCTGGTTGTTTCGCCGTTTATTGTCTTCCACACTTTTACTCTAATTTGGAGTGTCACACAGAGCCAGTCCGAATTCTCGTCAATCGGTGGGGATAATACTTTGATATGACAGGTGAATTAAAGACCCGCACTGCTCTGCTTCTAAACAATACACGTTTGATGCGGTCGATAAAAACAACCACAGTATTATAAGGAAGAAAGTAACAAAATATTCAAACCAAAATTCTTTTGTCCAGTTAACGTTTTTTTCTATAGACCAGTCTGAGGATTCGGCGTTGACAACAGCGTACTCGGTACACAAATTTTGCGGCAGCATGAAGTACCATCTGAAGGCTTTGGTTTGCGAGCAATCTACACGAAATACTGTTTTATTAACTCAATATATATTCGGCAGCTCTGTTACCGCCGTCTGCTAAGAAAACGTTTTGAATTCTATCAAACTCTGAATTCTTAAACACTTGTACATTCATTATAAATGACATTTTGAGAAGGCGTTTATTTAGGAAAAAATAGATAAAAGAATATTTGCAGCTTATCCCAAAGGCTTTTAAGTCGATTTGCAAGCAAAAGTTGTCAGCTATGTTGCCCAGCTTTGGTGCTTCGAAAAGCACACTTAAAGTGTAGAGTACGTTCAAGTCTAGGGAAACAGCATTTGGCGTAGACTAACATTGTGCTATTGCACTTCAGTGCCGATTTGCACACGTATTTAGGTAAGTTCAAAACAACTGTAGAACAAGATTAAAAACAAATTCCGTTCAGTTCACGCGATCGACGACTTGTTGACACAAAGACCGACCTATTATTCAAACTCCGTGCAAATAATATAAAATAGAAGGCTTACTGGAATAATTGATGGGCCTTCTGCCAAGGTAAACTTAACAACCGTTCGTGCACGTTTAACCGAATTCACTGGTTCATATACTTGTTGCAAAAAACAGTTATAAAGCCAATGTTTAACAGAAAAGCAGCCTGGCGTCTGGTGAAATAATTTGGTGCACAATATTTATGGCATTTTTGTCTAAACGTCCATCCTATATTACTGATGCAAAAGCGATAAACTGGTCGATTATTCCGGCTAAGGGATAGATGTGTCTGGACAGTGAACGATAGAATATCACGTACAGTTTGAATGTAAGCGTTTTCTTTGTAATTAAGTGCTTGCCGCATCTCTTTAAAAATACCTATTCAACCTAGGTGCTTTGTAAATGCAAGTGTGGATACATTGATACTTAGGCTCCTCGACCGAACTTATCAGTATTAGTTAACCCAAAAATTCAGAGTGGTCAATATATGTGGTCTCCTTTTTTTCTCACTTATGGTTTATGGGAAAGGTCCGAAATTGACTCTGCCACGGGGCAGTAGGAATCAGTGAAGCCATTAAAAGAGAAAAGTCCACAGCAAAAAGACAGTGTATGGGCATGTTCAAAAAGAATTCAGGTAACCAAGCAAGCAAATCCACTATCAAAGTCGATCCACATCATCATGTAAAACTGACTACCGAGAACTACTATACTGCTCCAACTCTGCTGTAGTTGTCAGCAAAAACTGATTTATTCTCAACCAATTTAGGGTCACATTTCAGTCAAGTTATCGGAGACTATCCGCTTACCTTGCCTCTTAACTCACCTACCAGCCTGCCCACATCCAGGGGTATATTTAAATCAGCAAAACGGACCAAGGAGAAAATTTGTTCAAGTGAGAGGATTTTGGTTAGGCATTTAAGATAGAATTTTGCTTTATTCTGGGTTACATTTTGAGGAAGTACAAAGCAAGCCTGCATACTGAATATTTTCGTGAATGTTCTTATACTGAACCAAATTTCATTGGCGCAATGTACCATGTTTTACTGAGTGTGCTTTCTAACACTAGACTGAGCCAGTATGCTACAACAACGCACATGGGCAGTGTTGTGGAATACAGGTAGCTAGAGTGCGCTGATTGATTTTGAAAATTAAATTGAGACCATTGAAGCAGCCGTACTATAGAAATTCCTCTCAGCTAAACTCATAAGTTCGCCTAGGGTATCAACTGTGCGCTGTTTGATTGTTGGTCTGTTCGCCGAGCTTGGCAGTTGGATTGCAAACGTTTCATCACCAATCGAGGTGAAATCGTCAACCCCTCACTGACGATATCACCTTGATTGGTGATGAAACGTTTGCAATCCAACTGCCAAGCTCGGCGAACAGACCAACAATCAAACAGCGCACAGTTGATACCCTAGGCGAACTTATGAGTTTAGCTGAGAGGAATTTCTATAGTACGGCTGCTTCAATGGTCTCAATTTAATTTTCAGCTTTTCACTGGAACTTTCTGGAGTGAAGAAAGTACTCGATATTACGGCGGAGGGTATAGCAAACCGGTTCAGGTGTTATTCCTCATAACCCAAAAGTTACTACCTAGTCAACAGCTTATCATATTGACAAATATTGGTATGCAGAAATGAGAGGACAGCTGACCTCTCTATGTTCCAAGGATGATTTTCTGACAACTTTGTGTAGAGCGCAAACAGTTGAGATGTTTCACATTGTCAGTAGCTGTCAGCTAATCACTAGGATTTCGTTGATAATTCTAGCGCTAGAATACCAGGCAGTGGCATTTTCCCCCCTCAGGTTCCACAAAATTGGTGTTCTATCAACCTCTTAGCTGATTTGTGCTCGTATAGTAAATTTTATTCTGCGCAAGAAACCGTGTTGTTATTGGGACACCCGTCTAAATTGTTTCATTTATCTAGACGTGACACAGTGCTCATAAGTTTACTGAAAGCTCTTCAACAAAAGGACAGATTCAGCTTGATCCAGTTAAGTTTCCCGTTAAAACCAAGTTATTTGCAGATGTGTATCAGGTGAGTGTTTCCGACAAGCTCAATGCTTACACATCCCAATCTATTTTCGTAGAAATCATAAACAAGTATGTAACCAATTGATTATACTAATAATAATTATTAGTATAATTGATGTTTTGATCAACTAGTCTTATATTCAAGTAAGGATCTGTCTAATTAACCGAAAAACTGCCAACTTTGTAAACCTCATTAAAATCAATTCAGTATCACTGTAATGTGATATGTGCATTGTGAGGTATTTCTTTGTGATACGGCTGAGATCAAGATTTCATGATAATGGACTTGTCTACCTTCATAAATAACCGACGTAAGGGCGTCTGGATGCTGTCACTACCATGCGTGGAAGTGGTGAAACATAATCACGGAACTACATTTTTGTCTATCGTACTTAATTGCATTGATCACACCAATGGGAGTTTAGAACGATGGCGCCGAATTGCGGTACACGAATGTCCATCTATCTAGAAAAAGTAAGCAATTTAAATCTGAATAAAAAATGTGGAAATGAATACGGCCTGTAAGTGAACTCCCAACCACTTACCTGGGTAACTTGAACAGCAAATAATTTACAAGTCAGGCCGGACAGACCACCCTATATACCCAATCCGTGCAGCAGACCTTGTCCGATCTCTAACACGCCACGTATAGCATTCGATTTCATTGCCATGGTAACAGCAACTAAAAAACAGCTCAGGTGGATCTTCACTCGCATTTTTTGCGGTGTAGATACTGAGCTCTTTGCTGACACACTGCGTTAAAAAGCACACATTGGCGGCAAGCTGAACAAAGGAAGATGGTGTAATGAACAGTGTTAAGGACTTTATGACGTTTAAATCAACATCCATACTACTAGGTAGCGGACAAGCAACAATTGCCTCACACAAAAAGCCTCGTTGTTGTTTCTGAGACTTTTGAAATAAAAAACGGAAAGCGGTTCTGTCTTCGTGAGCTTCAGGCAGTTGAGGTCACGTACATCAGCTTAAAATCGGGACCGTTTTTGCCAAAGAATTACTCACTCGTAAACTTAAAAAAGGGCACTGGAAATTGGGTTTAGTTTGTAGTAGCTTCGTAAAAATTTGCAATTTGTCCTATACAAAAAGCAGCCCAAGTATTCGTTACATGCGTCCCTCGGATTTGCGGCTGTGTGCAATGCAAGAGTGCGCTGAAAACTACTTCTTTGCTAGTTCTAGTACCAATAATCCCAAAATGGGCACTGTAGATAGTGGTCCATGACGGACATGTTTCACATAAAGCCAAGAAAGGTAGGTCTGTGTAACACGTTGAAACACAAGTGGAACCGCTGGAAGAAGCTCCTGAATGCCATTAACACTGACTTATATACTGATCTCGAATCCTTGTGCAGAGTTACTATGGAGTGAATAAATCGAAACAAAAAGCTACACATCTCTTTTGGGTGGCTACACAGACGTTATGATGACGAAATATTCAGTGTATAAATGTGTTTAAGTAGCCTACTTTTCCATATCTACAACGCACCCACAATGACATTTACTATGATAGTTGTTTTGAGAGGTGCATATTTATGATTGACCACATGAAACCCGTACACGACCTAGTTGTGTGACCAAAATAGTTCTAAAAGGGGAGAAGCGAGTTGGATGGTTTCCATGCATGTGATAGGCTTTAGTATCAAAATAATTTTTTTACACGCAAAAAAGTTTCTCTGGACTATGCTTTTGCGTATGCATGGCTCACCCTTTTAAGTGAGTGACATTTTGATATTGATGCAAGTTTACAAAGTTGAGAAAAATATTGCTGTTAAAGAACCAACCCCCATTCTCCATTACCTATTTCCAAGAAACAGCCTCCACAAAATCAATCATCTGCTTGAATTCGCTGGTGGTTATTTTGTTACATCTGTTCTTTATGTTTGTGAATTTCTTGAGTAACATAAAGTTGTGTACTTGCACGAGGAGATCTTGGAGTTCAGATGATATGGTTGGACGACCATGTCCTGAATGTTTCTTAAAGGCACCGCATACAAACAACCGTTTTCTTGCACAACTCATAAGGTGGCTAAAAATTCTTCAACAGCCCACGACCGGTTTCGCCCTTCTTGCGGCTCATCAGGTAGGCGCATTTCCTAAGTCTTCGTCAACCTTATATTCTATTTGGAACCAAATTGCAAGAAATTTGCGAAATACACTCATTTACAAACAAACTTGGTTTTGCGAAAGACTCACATTCCAGCTGAATCTCTCGAATATCGTAGTAACTGAAACGTTAGGCGGTCTAGTGCTGCACATTCATTTGCCTGGAACCATAACCAAAAAGAGACCCAGCTGGGTTCTAGGTGAGTCTCTCGCAAAATCAAATTTGTTTGCAAATGAGTGTATTTCGCTAACCGTCTTCTTGTTTATATCAGCCATCCACTTCACGGTCATCCGTGAAGTGACTAGACATACAAGCTAAACATGCAAGTATAAGGTTACAACGAGCGTCACGTAGTCCCATTCAAGTGACTGGGTACATCGGTCCATAAGCACAAATGTCATGTTTCTACTGATGTTTGATCAAAGTGCCAGTACCGATTACGTGTTCGATCCATCAGGAGAGCTATGCCTTTTTACATAAACGACCTGTAGGAGCCAAATCTAAGCTGATTCGGCTGTCACTTTTGTATGCCTACCTAGCTACATAGACGAGTGGTGAAAACTCGGTATATAACTTTCTTTATCCCGTTATTCATGAGTTTCAGATGAACGATAATAGTACTTCATGCACTCTTGTTACAGAATAATTGCTCGAGGCAGTGCTCAAGGATACGGTTTGATAGCGCGATCGAAGTATGATGGGTCACGTGCGCGTTTTAAAGAGAAAGAATGATTTCAAAACCGACGGCTTTCCCTTCGCTCACTGGAGTCAATGAGCAATCTTTTGACAATTCTCAATTCCGCTTGAAAAACTTTTTTGAAATTTTGCATTAGCATTTCAGTTATTTATTGGGTTGATTATTGGCGGACAATCACAACGCTGAGAGCACGCATTCAAAACTTGGAGTTTTGTGGGTGACTTTCATCAGAACAAAAATATTCGAAGGAACAGAACAAAATAAATAAGAGTTGACTGAACTCTACTGGTGTGCGGCCAACATCCAAGAGGCTGCCTTATTGGTCACATTTGTGGCTTGAAGGTGAGGCTGCCTAACCATGCCACTGGTTGATTTTAATTCTCCCCGATTACCCGTTTCGACTGAGATAGGTCAGATTAATTCAGTCTTTAAGTTAATAAAACCCACACCGAGATGCACTATTTTCAGCTGCTAGAGCTTTCGATCACCGATGATACGTAGAATAAAGAAATGAGAGCCACGCCGAGAGCCATGCCAAGGACGATATGGGAGTCAGCGAGAGCAATGCACTAAAGGCTATTACTTTGATGCAAAGTCATCATTCACTGTGTGATACAGCCATAGTTGTCAACGTCAATAACTATTGAATTGTATCTTTCTGCAGTCTCATTCGGGCAATGGGAAGTTACCAGCGCGATGAGCTGACTGGTGGGGACTATAAAGCTTCGTTGCCACTCGGTAGTCTCCATCCGACGTAATGCTGGCTGACGAGACTCTGTGAGGCGAACAATCTTCTGGCGTATGAAGTACATGGCCTAACCAGCGTAATCTGTAGTTTGACCAGCTGATCTATTGAAGAAGAGTGAGCTTTCTTAGCGTACCTCTGCACTACTGATCTGACGTCCTCGCCAGACCATCACAGTGCTCCGGAGAAACCGATGGCCAAATACAGAATCTTCGAATATCTCTCGCACACTGCAGCCACGTTTCCGCTCTATAACTCTGGACGGATCGTACCACGGCATTGTTCACACTAATCCTGAAATCGCCATAAATTCTGGAAGTCAGAAACTGTTTCCTTGGTGTTCTCATTTTGGAGGGTGTTTTCGTCTTTCGCCAGCCCGCCGGGACTTATGCAGATGCCCAGCTGGACGGGCACATTCACCATATTGACCGGTTCCTCTGCAAACATGATATTCCCGTTTGAACCCAGCCAGTGTTTCAGCATCAGTTTACATTTTACACATGCAAAGCGCACCTAACCGTGCAGCGGAATCATTTGGGTCGTTTAAAACAGTTTGCATTTCCAGAGGGTCTGATTCAAGGAAAGCCCCATTGTCGGTGTACTCAATGTCCATGAGTGAATGCCTCGGGATTATTTAGATGATCGAAGCGTCGGGGCGGGCTAAGACGATTCAAGGAGCACTTGGATTACGAAGTTAAGTAGAAAGAGCAAGAGAAAATACCATTACCTGACACCACTGGGCGTTATGAACTCAGGACTGGACTTTCCATATGTAGCTACAATTCCACGGGAGGAGGCATACGGAAGCTTTACAAGAGGCAAGAGGTTAGAATAAGCACCTCTGTTTGCTGAACATTTCTGCAGTTTTTGACGATCGACGGAGTCGAATGCAGACCTGATATACGGAAAGACGTCACCAAAGAGAGTGGCGCATTTCCAAAGCTTAACGTTTAGTAAAGATGTTGTCGAATCAAACCTGGAAAGGAAAGAACCTTGCTCGATTCCCGTGAGTATGACTCTCCCAATAGCAAATCAAAGGATAGCAAAATAACGGAGAGCATCTTGGAAGATACAGCCACCAGAATAAGGGCCCGGTGATTTTTTCACGAAGCCTTTTCATCCTTTTTCACGAACGGCCGTAGTCCATTCTGTCGCTAGCCTTTTCCAAATCCAGATGATTCCAGATAAGGCAGTCAAGTACTCATAACGTTCTTTGAAGAACGCAAGATACAAACCATCTGGTCTAGCTGCTTGATTGTGCTGAAGCAATAACATTTCACGCTGGACTTCTGTCATTGATTGTAAGCCGGTATTATCACTGCACTCAAGTTCCTTGGGCCTTCTAGATGTAGCGTTGATTGAGGCCAGTTAGACTGTTCTTGAGAGTGTTCAACTAATCGGTTAAGGCGTTTTTTTAATGGATTGGGGTTATATCTTGTCGAATAGCATTCCCCTAAAATCCACCCATCCAGGAGTAGTTGATCAGATTAGATGAGACATGATGCGATTGTTCATCGTTGCAAAAGCTTCCTCCAATTCACGGATTTTTGCTAGCCTCCGGAGCGCTGCGTAAATTCCTGAGCTCTTTATTATTCGGCATTTGAGATATATAGGCGCGTTATCATGGTTGTTTGTCGCAGGTCTGGTTTTCATGGCTTTGCTCAGAGCCGCTGATCTTGTCGAGCTCCAGCGACCTTCGGAAGGCAGCGGGCATGACTGTGACTTTTACTCTCCTCCAGCCATCATCGAACTTGTCACTGTTTCCATCGAGTTCTGAGAGCTTATCAGCCAATTCAACTCAATAGGTGGCAAACGGAATGGTTTTGCATCGGCCGGCGCGTTCACGAAGAAAGGCACATGAATACACGTTATTGTGCACACAAAATGAACTAATACTTGTTTTAAAGCTCCGGACCGGTCCAAATGAATCCACAGCTGGTTTGTACTTGGTAGGTTCCAGGTCACACTTTGTGAGTGCTCGAGCTGAAAGTTTGTGCTGACATAAAATAAGTGGGGTTTCTAGGGTTGACATTTTCTAGCCCGTTCTTCTCCGGGGGAAGTCAGCATCGCTGCTCCCATAAATATGAAGATGCTGCTTACCCGAAGGAAAACCCTTAATTCCTTTACACTGGGTCGCGGAGGAGATATTACTTTACCTGCAGACTGCCACCCAATCAGATTTTTCGCAGTAAAGGGGGCACTGTTCACCGTTATGCTACTCTCTTTTAGCCATCTTGACATGGTTGAAACCTTAGGAAGTGAGTTCCATATAACATAATTCCAGGATAAATGCATAACAAAAGCTCTTTCATCACAAAACAGCCTTAGATCGAGTTCAACAAAAAAACAAGTAGGTCGAATTTCGCGCGTTTTTTCCTCAGAAACCTTCATACTTACAAAAGCTGGGAAAATAGCAATACTTTCGCCAAATCACAAATGCTTGAAAGTGCGTGAACAACGGCGCAGTTTCTCTCAACGCAATGGTCAGTTCCTAGCTGCCGGCTGGTCATGGATTATTGGGTATCAACCAATAGCTTGGTTAGGCGGCTTCACATTCAACCCACAGACTAATCAGGCAGACTCTTGGATGTTGACCGCACATCAGTAGATGTTAATAAACTCTTGTTTATTTTTTCTGTTTCATTTGAATATTGTTCTTCTGATGAAAGTTTCCCACGGTGATCAAAACTTTGAGCTAAGAAGTTGTGGTCCCCACGAATGATCTGTTAGACCCATTCGATTGTAGTTTCAAACCTAAGCAGCAGACTGAGAACCTAGCCATCCTTCCAGTCATCCACTGATGATTCTCAGATGTTCTGTTAAACAAACCCATTCTTCTAGCCCTTTATGTATTGGAGAATGATGGGGGTTCCCGACAGTTCTAGTTTCTTTATTCAAACTTTAAAACGTAGCTTTTATCTTCAAACTGGTTGGTGATTTTCAGAGTACTTGCATGTAATTTGTTTGCAATTTTGAGCTTGTGTTGCGTTGTGGCCCGATCTATATCCATTGGAACAACCTGTCCAATTTCTTGTTCATTGGTTGCATTGTTCCGTTCACTTTTCTCCCGTGTTGTGCTTCAGTCACCCCTTAGAAGAACAAACTAATCAAACACAAATGAGTCAGGTCGAAACTCATATGAAATTTTAACCAAATCAATCAACCGAGAACAGAGATCCTAAATGTAACGAGAAATCTACAATTGTGTTCGTGAGGTCACGAGCTAAAAAGGTGACAGCTAGATTTTGTGCATACAAGTGGTGTTTGACTGCAATTTTTTAAATGCAGAGAGCAGGCAAGAGTGATTTTATTTTGTTGCCTCCAAACGTAAAACATACGCAGGTATGTGCCAAATTAGAAAGTGTTACTTGTTAAACGGACATTTACTGTAGAATCGGTGGGATTATCCATGTCACGATGACTTCAAAGTGTCGGCCAACAGGCCTTAAATAATGACCTCGGCAACTGTTAGTGGTTTGGTTTCTGCGGGACGACTTAACTACACTTTCCAAGGTCAGTAAAGCTGCCGGTACTAAGGAAACGCTTCGCCTTCGATGGCCACGGTTCAGATGTGCTTTCTGAAGAATTTAAAAAGCACGGCATAATTAACAAAACAGCTAACTCGCGGATCTCAGAAAATTGATTTCATGAACGCATTATGCTAATCGCATCTGTGGTATACTAATTAGCAGTTGCTCAATCTTCAGGGATGAAAATGGTCAATTTCTTTGCTAGAGCAATTCGCTCTCCCATTATGACGGAGTCTGTATTACACGATTTTGGTCAAATAGATCTGATATCCACAGTTGACCAAAACGCAGTTATCGTAATCAGTGTCATTTATGTTGGTAATTTTTCATGCACTTCTGAGCACACTCTGGTCGTAATATGGAATTTTCCGTGATTTGTGTTACTTACTAACAGGTTTAATCTTCACTTTCTCAAAAACAGAATACTTTTCGAAATGCAGAGAATATGTACGCTTAGCTATTTTGATTCTAACAGTCTAACATTAATCTAAAGGACCCAAAACGCTCTTTTTGCTACTTCGCTCAAAGTCTTCCGAAATTAAGCTTTACATTACGCAAGGCATGCAGGCTTGTCCTTGTAAGACAAAGCCCAGTGGTTGTTTGCAACATTTTACAATTTGACGAATGCAGCATGTTTTGTGGCTCCAAATTATAATGTAGTGTTTTATTTTTCAATCACCATCCTGTGTTTTGCACTAAAAATTCTTCTAGTAAAAATGGGGCAATACGCATATAATGGATATTCACTTCGCACACAATTATGATTACTGAAGTAAAAGTAAAATCCAAAAAGTACAACTAGGCTACTGGCACATCTCCGATTTTAGCCTATTTAGGTATAACAAAAAATACATAAAAAACTTATTGCCGTGCAACTTCTGTCGAAATGAACAGTTGTATTATCACCAATGGGTATATTTGCGTGGGAAACCACAGTTGTACACTTCTTATTTGGAACAATTTAACTTTCTGATTCTGCAATGGAATAAAAGCAAACGCAGTGTTCAAGATATCCAGATTGCTGCTTGTCCATTTATTGTTTCCTCTGATGTAGTTCAGACCGTTGCAGAGATGGACAACAGCATTTATTTTGGAAACATTCATTTGGCTCCGGGGTTTGTCCAGCAGATCTTTTTCAGTAAATGGGCCCTAATCCTTGGAGTGGGGCCCCACTGCCGTCCCTAGTTAATTCATTTTTAGTTATCCTAGGTCCAGATGACCAAATGTATGCGCGAATTGAAGAAAAGTTGGTAATGTCCATATTTTAGACATATTTTTCCAATCTGACGCATGTATGTGGAGGGCCGAAGATCTTGTCTGCATGACCATAAATAAAAATAAACTCCACTCCCCAAGGATATGATAGGTTATTATACAAGTAAGCTGTAACGGTATCCAACATTAAATAAACTAAAACTCACGAGTGTTCCTGCGAATCTGGTTATGCGATTATATATTCGTTTGACAGAAATTCAAGTAACTGTCTGAAACAAATATAGAGATAAATTTCATCACGGTAGACGTAAGACAAACTGAATCATTCTGTATCTAAAACATAAGGGCAGGTAGATTTTGTGAGCACTAAAGAAGATAATACAATAGGTTCGTAGAAAATTACAACTGTCACTTCACACGATCCATCATTCTAGAGGGAGAATATTCATTATTTTATCACCTTTATCTGCAAACTAACCAAACTGGTATAATCACCAGAACTGATAATACCACTTATCCTATCAGAACGATGACTTGGGCCTATCTGAATGCCAGTGAGCATGTAAAATAATGAAATCGGCTTTTCACCCACAGAAGTATCATCAGCATCAGTTCTACTCAGTTAAAGTGAGCAAACAGTCTTAACGGTATGGTTAAGAACGAAAATTGCTTTTTAGTCGGGTCCAACTAATTCAGCCAGGTATTTTCGTCATTTGATCGAAATTTGTGCTTGTCTCCTGTACTGCTTAGATGGAGTATCACCACAATTTTTGGTTTATCATATAATCAGCCTTGAATCCTCGGACTGTATTCACGTAAGGTAGTGTCTGGGCATTTTTGACGGAGTCTTGAACATTTGCTAAAAATAATTTTATGTAATAAAAAGGTATTACAATGAAGTCTTGAAGGTGATTTGATACCATGAAATGAGAAGTGTTCGAAGTCTGGATCAGCCAAGAGAAACGTCAAAAAAAGTCATATCTTTTCAACAAAATGCTTTAGCTCCTCGATTGCGATATCCAAAAATTCTTGTCAGACACGCCTATAGGAAAATTTGAAACATCCAAGAAAGCAGCACTATCTTCTAGTGATGAGAATGGATATGATGTTTGAGTAGTACCTGTTGCGCTTGCACCTCAGTTTGTGTTTGCAGAAGATAGAAAATTCTACGTTTTGTTTACAACAAGACACCATGATTGATGTTCCGCATATGACACGGTGCGCTCTCGCTTGTCCATAGTTGAATGTTACTCGTTGAAGGGTTGCTAAAGGTTTCTGTGGTTTAACATTGCTATTTGGCATTTTGCCTCTTTTGCAAAGGAACTAGAAGACATTTTTTTCAAAACGCTGACTGAGCTAATTTATTAGCTTTTATCGTGTTGTCCCAAATCATTGTTTGATAGTTTACACGCAACTGGAAGGCCTCTGGATGGGTTTCAAATTTTATTCGTCTTCACCCTTTATTTAACTTTGATTAATGAACAGAAGTCTCGTGTTTAAGGGGCAATTGGGCAGAACCTGTTGATACACTCGAAAAATAAAACAGCACCATTGCACATTATTTACGGGCTTTCGCCAAAATAAAAATATATGTGGCTTTCATTCAGCCGTTTTCAATTAAAAGACCAAAAACTGCGTTTATATGAGTTCGCTAAATTTTATTCAACTTCAATTTAGTGCGTAAAC
The DNA here is from genome assembly GCA_003604175.2 of Clonorchis sinensis. NCBI lineage: Eukaryota > Metazoa > Platyhelminthes > Trematoda > Opisthorchiida > Opisthorchiidae > Clonorchis > Clonorchis sinensis. Next base: position 151,169,872 of record CM030369.1, on the reverse strand, counting down.
ATTAGTGGCGGTAAATCTAAATTAACCAGTACGTACGTCTGCACAACGCAACTCATATTATACTTATCAGATATTTTGGGGATGACTTACGCTTTTCCCATCCTAGACTTTTCCAAATGTTTTAACGATAACTGATCCCCTTCTATAAGTCCCCATACCTTGCTGAAATCATTCAAAACACGTTCTCAGCGTTTGTCAGGTCAACTAATATTTACCAGCTTAGCGCAATGAAGCTTTATTCTGTGCGCTTTGAGGATTACAGGAGTTGAAAATTTTGAAACGCAGCAGAATGGCTTGCAGAAGGTTATGCAGGTCACCCGAATACCCTAAGTTCCTCGGTGCTTATTTGCCGCTGACGCCCTCACCCATTTCTCCTACAGCAGTTGATCACTGAACACATGACCCTTTTGACTTACTAGGCATCCCCTCAAAAACTTGCCTCTTTTGGATAGGGCGACGAGATGTTACGGAATGCCTCACAGACCAGTTTTAACCAGTACCGAGAATAAACGTTTTTCATTGCATTTGACGATATTGTTAATCGTCAGAAAATATGGTTTTCGCGGACACTTTACTAATTAGCACAGATTAGTTAGGAGTAGAAACGATCTCATCAGGCAGGGTACCAATGAATAAACTGGATTTAACTGGATTGATTATTCCAACCAAACAGGACTAGTTAATCTTTGAATAACTCTACACAGGAATCAATCGCCTCGCAAATATCGCACTTTGAACCTTTAGACGGTCTCTTCTGTGAGCTTTCATCTTCTCTGATTACACCGTAGGGCGGACAGTGAGACTACTTAGATGTTGCTTGCACCTGAACACTATTATCTGTAAATTACGATCCATCCGTATGTTGTCTTGTGTGTTGCACATGAAGTTTTATCAGTGGAGGACCCTTCTAAATTCGTACATATTTGATACCCAGATGGTGACATAGCAACTACTGGACGGGCTTAAATCATCATTTGTTGGACACAAGCGTAGTGGGATAGTCGGCTATAGGATCAATGAAGCGGCCTTAATGGTATCCAGCCCACCGATGTCTTTGCACTAATAAACTCTACGTCAGAGATGATACCAAATTCAGTAGGGAACTTCTTGAAGGAATAGTTTATGTCCCAAGACGCAAGCAAACTGACAAAATCAATGATAGACGGGCAGCATTGTTGCCGCAATCACACCACACAATTGCACTCAGTTCAGTAGTCAGTGACACCAAAATGTTTTATCCTGGAAGCGTTGACAATGAATTAACTTTTATCGATGTGATCTTGGTGTGATTACGTAGTGGGCAGTGGACAAATCGGAATAGGTAGGGATGCGTGTCCATCTTAAGCAACTAATACTGAGGTCTGCTTATTGTGCATCGGTCATCTATGCAGTCTGTAAGTGCCAGCTGGTTAACACGTTTCTTACGCCATTCGATCTTACATAGACTTCGACCTACGAACGATTCGTCAATGAGTTTTTGTTTTTACTCATTCTCAGTGATTAGAAAATTACTAGTGTTTTGCTCCCAAACAGCTGGACTAATTGGTTTGGTGATCACAACATCCGTTGACTAAGTTTGGTTTTCAGACTCCGGACGAACTTCCTAGACCTAATTAGCCTGGTCGGCTTGAAACGTTATTTTCCTCATAAACCGGCTGATTGTAAAGATGGGTTCATTATTGGACTGGCACAGCAGTCCTTTTCACTATCACGACCGACAGCAACAAGCCGGTGATCAATATAGATGACTAATTGTTCCTTTCTAAAGACCGGTGGGAATCAGCAGTGAACAAAATGCAAACAGAGGCGTAAGGCGACGGTTTCCGTTGGTATGTATGGCTCTGTAAATGCAAGTATATATGTGTGTATATGCATTCGTACCGCATCGATTGGTCTCACATTTTTTTAAACAAAAGAAAGAATTCCGCATCTTTGCAGAGAAGTTCTGTTTTACACATGGTTCAGACTGCTTCTAAATGTAGGATCTCAAGAAGAGCTTACAGGGAGGATTGCGTATATATTTTCCTCCTTTGTGGGCTATAGGCTGTAGGCTGACGAAAAAAATAATGCCGCAACTTTTGTCGGCATTTAAATTTTTTCACGATTTAATTGACTACCTCAGTCTGTCATCCAAATGGCAGGATTTGATGTTGAATATCCTACATCTTCAAGGGGATGTTGTATCACAAAAACTAAATGTACTCGAGTGGTTTGATAACAATGTTTCTAAACAATTGCTGGATGTTTCCTACAGGGTTGCCCCGACTAAAGGAATCAGCCTGCGCACCGTTCTTCTGATTATGTTGTGTAAACATTATTTATCAATCACTAGTTACTAGCTGACTAATTACCTGGAGCAACCTTGTGCAACAAAATATCGTAGAATCTGATAAATCTCTCTACTTCACCGATACGGACGTTGACAGTGGTGCCCACTCAAGTCTGCACTTTAGCTCGGTTCAAAGAATGCTTAAGAATGCACAATCTGCAACAGTTTAGTGGTCCGTATCTGCTACGCAAATATGATGGCTTGTTGCTGAATAACCTCATTCTTATTCATTACATGATTTTTTTAAATTTTGGGTAGTTTGTGCGGTCTCAGTAAAGCACAGTGACATTCATTTGAATAATCCAGCTTCCAGGTTTTTCCACTACACAACAAAATCTGGTCTGATTACTAGCGCAGAAACAAACAGCTGTATAGTTCCTTTAACAACCGTTCTATAGTAGCTTCAAATCTGCATTGATCACTTGTAGTTACTTCGCTCTACACGTCTTTGCAGATCATTCAAACAATGTGAGTAAGCCTGTATTGGAAAGGAGAAAAACCAAACCAACCAAAATTATTCCATCAAGCAGCCACATAAATGTTGTTCAGCTGAACGTGACAGATATATCAATGTACACTTTGACGCAATATTCGGTTTCCGCATTCTGTTCAGCTTTTATGGATGGAATGTTTCATCGGTTATTACTGTACGCACAAGTTAGATACATCTATGCGGATTTCTAGCTAATAGCACACCACTGTCGGAAGTTATGGGCTTTTCAGTCAGCAATGAAAAATATTCCGGCGTGCACTGAGAATATTGCGTGCCTATCATTATACAGTGAAGTAAGTCATAAAGGAGGATTACTATCTTGCCGTGGAAGAGGTGTAAATTTTATCGGCGCAAGAAGTTGTCGTGACAGTTCAGTATTCCGCTTTATTTGCTTGTTTATATCAGCGTTTAAGATATGCTAGAAAAAAATTACGAAGACTTTGTATTGTTCAAAGACCATGTGTTTTGTGCACATCCGACAGTTTTCAAATGTTCTTGAGCTGAAGTGTCAAGGATAGTTAGCGTCAAGACCCCACCGACGCCGTTAGATAATGAAGATCTGTAGGTTTTTGTGATACATTTTTAATCCCAAAATTGTTTGTGGTACCTCATCAAAATAACTCAGATTATTTTGTCCACCAGTATGACCATTTAAAGATGAGTTTTCTTAATTTGGATTACTTCAACTAGAGGGGCGCTAGGCTCTAGGTATTGCACGCAGAAAGCTGGTGTGTTACTGTAACATCATTAATGAAACGCTTCCTGTCACTGAGCTTGCGTTACTGTGTCCACATGGTTTATGACACGCAGGGTTCCGTAGATCTGGAACCAATGGTGAATAACATAAGGTTACCATGTTTAGCTGACAGGACAAGCACATTCCATCAAATGTCGTTGCTTTTATGTTCGGATTGTCAGTAGGCCCTACCCAGAATAAGGCCATAGATTCAAGAACAAATGTTCCCTCAAACTCACCTTTTTTATCATCACCACACCTCATGCTGCATTGATGAAAAACGAAAAATATGATTCGTTTGAAGTCGACAACAGTACGAGTGTAACAACGCGCGCACAAATAAATAGGCTCGTTGAGAATCAATTCGGACATCTTTAAAAATGCCATATTTATCATTTATTAAAAGGTATAATCTGCAAGGTTGCCTGCAAAACCGAGAAACGCTGAATGATTGGCATTGATAAACTACGCAGAACCGAAGGATTAAATCACGTGTACCTAGTACAGAAGACCTGAACAGATGTTACAGTAATAATCGGTTCATATGCGGTCATGCGCAATGGGCATATTGTGAATGCGCTTATGTATGTGGTTTTACAGCACAAGGAGTAAATGTAGTCAGCGACCGGACGTGTTCTCCCGTAAAGCCGGGATCGAAACGTAAAAAAGTATTTTCAAAGGATTATCAAAGATTGACCGCTTGGGTAACGGCTGAAATAAAGATACCTTCTACACAGACAGCTGCATACAACAACGGCACGGTATAAGAACTTCATTAGGACTGTTTGTTACATTGATTGCTTCATTATAACTGGGAGGAACAGCCTTGCGCAAGACAGCTAATTAGGTCTTGTGAATATCACTCAGAACTTTGATGAACGTCCAGTGATTAGTTTTTCTTGAATAGCTCCTTTATTAATTGGTTAGCTTGCTCGATTCCGCTGGTTTTTAGACTGGATGGGTGGGAAAGCATTACTCACACCAAAAAAGGCCGAGGAAGTTTCCGAGGTTTCGACTACTTTACTTCAAAATAGAGACACATTCTTCCCAAATAAGAACAGGTAGGTGCTTATTTGTGGTGAAATTAATTTCCTTTTGGGCTAGCTAGGATGTTCGGACATCAAACGTACTTAAACTGGTTCTTACCAGTGCTCATCCTATTCATCCTGCAACCTTTGTCCACTGTAGGGAAGCGGGACGTGTGCCCTGCTATCTGAGTGCAACGGCAGCGTTGCTTTAGACATACAGGAACATCCCAAAGTATTGGTAGGATATAGCGATCTGTGGCATCTTGTCTCTGCCTGTTTTCTTAGGTATAGTGTCCCAAGTCACAGGTTACTGCGTGGTGGAACTGTGACTGTTCAAAGCTGAGAGGCCCAGTTAGCAACGTTACGTGGAAGTTTTTAGCTAATGTATAATTATGTACCGCAAGCACTGAAAGCCTGTGGTGAAGTCGAAAGGTTATGAAGACATTGATTTTTATTTATTATTTTTGGAAGGTACATACGTAAACCATTTGCGTCTCAGAACCCCTTTGTAGAACAGCCATGGGTTGAATAACTGATGACACATCACTGATAGCACATCACTGGTCGGCTGCCCAGTTATAACAGTACGCAAATTCAAAACTTCTTGGTGACACATAGTTGACGCGGTTTCTTTGTTTGTCGTATGGGATACCAAACACGGTAAAGTGATGTTTTGTTCCCAAAAACGATGAACCTGTAGGACCACTAAGGGTATGTTTTGTTCGATATGGCAATAGTTCACGCCACTGGATTCTTCGAGGTTATAACTCAAGCGCCAGCTTCCAGTGAATCAATGGTTTGTTGTTTAGATAGGCGCGGAAGAAAATGGACATTTCAGTAAACACTTGGATTCACTGTTAAAACTGAAGTGAATAATTCCGCTAACGTTTACCTGATAGCTATCGGTTCGCGAGATTCCGACTAAACTTTGTCCGTTCTCTGAAACTCCGATGCCCACAAATGTTGCCTGGTAATTTTGAGGCATGGACCAACTGGCCCACTGTAAGAATGCCTATTAAGTATGCTTTCCTCTTATGGCGAATGCAAGTCGGGGTAACCAGTAACCAAGAGATAGAAGCGCATAAAGTTATTGATAGTTCAACCTAGTTTCCACCGTCGTGGAAGACGTGTTAACCCGCTGCTTTGGAATTTGACTACATACGCTATGAAACATGACCAAAATAACGAAGCTGGTCAGTTATTACCATTACAAACTGCTGGAAAGGTGCGCAGATAATCATTCGAACAGTTTAAAGAAGAGTATAAAAGCAAATGACAACGGACGGCATACTGATTCAATTGCAATGAAAAATGTCGCATAGTACCCGCGTTTGTTGGTGAACTCCGAATGAATTGGTGCTGCAGCCACCAGTATCACTTCATATTGACCCCATACAGTAGAGAAGTTACATCCCAGGAGAGCTCACAAAAGGAAATACTTTGACATGTGAACGCATAAGGTAAAGTCCCCCAAAATGGAATATTTAACCAAAAGATGGTTCACATTTCACAGATAACTGTCGATTATAGAAATTCCGCTAACACGAGACCACAGTGATCTGTTTTCTAAACAAATCACCGTTTACAGCAAAGAATCAGGCATCTACAAGCGACTTTTCTTTGGATAATTGATGGGCCTGCCAACATGCCGCCATGAGTGAACAAATCGGATTATGGTTTTTTCACATTAGTTGTACAGCAACCTAAAGACAGAATACATCCTATTTCACCCCCAAAATAGCTCCTGTGGCCGAACATGCGAACAGCCAACCCCACAAAATATTTGAAATCACAAGCGGTTTACTTCAAATTTGACTGTCACAAGGCGTCCCAGGGAGAGAGCCCCAAAAGTGCGCTGAACGGCGCAGGCGAACTTAATGACGATCTAGTTTCTTGTTTCTGTCTGCTGTGAATACGGCACACAAAATTGTCTTAAGGCTGACGAGCACTTGGATGAGACAGTCTTTCATTTCTAACTGTCGAAAATCTTTGGCCTTTAAGTGCCGCATCCTTTGGGTAGGACAAAATCAACTAGTGGCTTTTTACTCCAAACCCCTTGTATAAGACCGCTTTTCTCCCTACGCCATAAAGCGTTCTTCAGCCGAAAGGAAGTTTCGCAAAACTGTCAACCTGATATTTCCACAAGTTGTGACTGATCAGTGTTTGGAATGAGGATTCCGATATAATTATATGCCCTAACCATTAATTGTGCTTATGTTCTGAGTAGGCAGATAAAACAGCCTTCATTTTATCAGCGGTTATCTCCAGAACAGCCATAAAATTGAGTGAAAAAGGTGCAGGTCTAGTGATGCTGGAGCTGTCGCAAAGTAGGACAACGTCGTTAACACAGTCTAGACCCAATAAGTCCGAGTCATAACTTGGTCGGACTCCGCAGAAGCTTGTTCCGTTATCTAATCAGAAGCGGAATTGTGGGTAAGACGAAGGCGTTTAACCCGTAATCGTCCCTATTATCGTTTATTTTTGAAGAGCATGGTCACAGACATAAAAAATGAATGCAAGCGATGAATGCGAAAGGGTTACAGGAGAATATGAGATAAAAGAAAGAAATGTCTCATTCGAAGTCATGCCACCGACAGTTCCAGTCAGATAGGATGAATCCCAACGTACGTAAGAATTTTGGTAAGGAAACATGCGTGTAAAGTCTAACAACCGAAGAAAGGACAAACAATGCTGAATGCTCTTCAAGGCGCGGTAAGCGCTAGCACAGTCAAGACTCGCACATCAGGCACAAAGTGTCCGTCATACTGGGTCTGGTGTGAGATTCAATGGCAAGAATGTACATTCAACGCCATGTGCCACGCATAAAAGTGTCGTACGTACGCAGAGAACCCACAATGGCGAGCAAACACAAGTCACTGACTGTGACTTTAGAAAGTCCCAGTCCGATAACAGCTTTGGCGGATTGAGGAAAGCAGATCCCTCGATAAGAGATGATCATCGGTTGGTGGACCAAAAAGTCCACATCACAACCAATAGCACGTAGAGCTGAGATTATGGCGAGGGAAAATTCATCAGCACCATACTTCTGCTTTTTCTCATTCCACACAGTCACTCCGCGCCCATCCGAGACTATGCTGACGTCTATTACAGTCGCTCGGCGCTCCCGAACGGCGATCAGGTCAGGCTTGATGAAGGACGTCGAAGTTGGTGCTCTCAACTCCTCAAAGACGGTGTATCCCAGGCGACGGAGGCGTTTTGCGAGTTCCCTTGCAACCCGATTATGACGAGCACATCTGGCGTCATGCGTGATCCAGCAGGACTGCAAAATATGCACCAAACTCTCTGGTTGGCCACAGTTTCCACGACATAAGATCGTCTGGCCACCGTGACCATGTCGAGCGCTTCTAACTCTTGTCCTGAGCAGGTTGCATCGGAGCTGGATACCGCGGATAAATATCCGAGGAAACACTCTTTCTGGAAATACGAGCCATCGATTAGAAAGAGACGAAGCGACCAACTCTCGTAAACCGCGACCGTCAACGCTGTTGTGCAGGCTATCACCCCAAGCAGCCACCAGTTCTTCCTTGGTGTTTACGCATGAACCATGGACACGGATCGGAAGGCTGAGATCCCGAACAACCTTGCCAAATGCGGAATCGTTGACCACATTGCGTAGTACACGGCACTGAGTAGAAAGCAGCTTTTCCATACGCACTCTCCGCTGCATCGGGATTGTTGCACTCAGACTTGGGATACCAAGTCCCCCATGTTGTTTACCGGCATGGATGTAGCTGATCGGGGTATCCTTCGGTAGACGTAGCCAGCCGCGAATAGATTGCCTGATGTAGTTGTCCAACCTTTTGAGCGTGTTTCGGTGGACTTGGCCAAGCACGAGCGAATATGTCAGCCTCGGTATCAGGTAGTTCCTTGTGATCTCCATTCTTTGATGCGGCTTCAACGGGGCACGCGTCACCTCGTCGAGCAGTTTGAGCAGATGCTGTCGATGGTTGAAGACTCCTTTCCCCTTGAAAGTAAAGGGGATGCCCAAATATGTTACTGTGTCTGTCGGACCCAGAGGAGTGATGAGTTCCTCGGCGAAGCAAAATGGTTCGACTGAGACTGCTGTCGCCCGATGTTTCCTGTCCCCACAGATCACCATCGCTTTCGTCTTCCGGGCGTTTATCTTCATACCAGCTCTTCCCAACTCAACCGCGGCAGCTTCAAGCTTCTCTTTGAGGCGAGCTTGACTTTCTGCACACACGACCCAGTCGTCAGCGAAGGCAAAACCATCTACTAGGGTGTCATGGAACTGGTATCCCAGTTGCGGCATCGACAATCCAAGAACCTCATCCATTGCCATGATGAACAATAATGGGGAGAGTGGATCTCCTTGCCTCACACCTCTGTGGCAGTGAACCTCGGAACTGGGGAAAACTGCTACAGCATTCTCATAGGACTGTGCGATGTATCGAACTAGAGGTGACGGTGCTCCAAACGCCTCGGCAGATCTGACGATTGTGTCATGCGAAACCGAATCAAATGCTTTCGAGATATCGACGAACGCCAAGCTGAGGTTAGAAGCAGTCGCTGAAGAGTGACGAAGCAGGGCATGTAACAGCGATGTAGCTTCCAAACAGCCGTCCCGATGTAGAAATGCAAACTGGAGTGAAGGCAGTTGCAATCTACGACTCCAGCGATCAGCAAGCACCTTGTGAAAGCATCGGACAAGAATGGATGATACGGAGATCGGTCTCAGTTGATCCGGTGAAGTCGGATTAGGGACCTTCGGAACTAGAGTAATACGAGCACGACATAGGTGTGGGGGACAACCCCCAGCTAGTAAGAGTAAGTTGAAGTACCCAGCAAGTACGTTCGCATTGAACCGGCGGAGCATCCTGGGTGTGAGCTTGTCCAGGCCTGGGGACGAATTGCCCATTGAACGGACCGTACGGCCGACTTCCTCTCCTGTGATGGGCTCAATCAAGCTCCAATCGGATGGTACTATTACGCGACTGGGCCGGCTGTCCACGTGTTTTGGGGCTGAGAGCACCTGTTTCCAGTACTGCTCGGCGTCTGGAGGTAGGCCGCAGTTGCCTTTGTACAGATCTTTCCATGACCCATCGAGCACAGCAGACGCTGCATCTTTCCGTCTTTGGTGGTATAGGGTCTGGATGGCGGCGTAGTTGGCTCGGCGGATCTGCTTTCGGTTGACCGGCATCCGATAGACTAACTGACGGCGTCGGGATACGGTTTTCCAGGTGTGTGGAAATGTCCTGGAGGCGTGGAGGTCCAGAAGCGAGAGGACTTGTTCCGGTGTCATGATGCCAGACTGCAACCCTCGGGCAAATGCCAGTAGGTCAACACTAGCAAGTGAACTGTCAGCATGGGATTCTAAGAGTGACATGGCGCAATCCACGGTTTGTTTAAACCAGACGCTATAGTCATCGGCTTCTGACGAGTAGGCCGCTATTTGACCGATGGTTTGGTCAGGTCCACCAGATGATGATTCGTCCTGTTGTGCTTGCCAGTTAAGCACCCGTAACCTGGTTTTGGTGCTGATAGCCGATCGACCAGGAAAATACTGCTCCATTCTCGCGAACAGCGCGGTTTGCGTTTCACAAGACGGATATAAATTGTTAGCCAGGCGCAAGAGCGATTGTGACTCTTGTTGGGACCAGCGGGCACCGGAATGCTTCACTCGGCTGAGCTTATCTGCATTATGCTGGGTGGGGTGTGCGTGCCGGCGATGTTGACTCAGGCCAATCTTCGTCGGAAAAAGGTGGGAACAATCAGCACAGGCCAATTGGGCGACCATGTTCGTACCAACACTATCACTGTCGTGAACTCGATGATGGGCTACCAAGCCAGCTTTCGATTTACACCACTTGCCACATTCCTCACACGTGAGCCCCACGAGTCTCTCCTGTGTACTGGTTGGAACTGGTGCGGAGGCACCAGATGTTTTGTAGTGTACATTGTCGAAAGTAACCAGCACATTGAAACCAAACAGGGTGGTTAGCCCTGTCTGGAGTTGCTCAACTCTTAGCTCACCCAGACTGGAGTCCAGGCTACCCAGTCGGCACCACGAGGAGGTGGTTGAGCTCGCCGATGTGGGATTTATTACCGAAGCTCCAACGACAATCCGTTGTTCAATGTTATGCTCTAGCACGTATCGCAATTTATCAGATAGAAGCTTGGGCAAAGGTCCGAACAGCTGTCACCTTCCGTTGAAACCTAAAGAGATATTGGAGCATTTGCCGAAAAATGAATATCTGATCAACCGAGCTCTTAACAGATTAATTCCTCCTGGACTAAGGTGTGTGCCTGTCCATTAGCCACAGAACAGCTTATCAAGACTAAAGATAAGATAATGGAACCAGCTAATGCCTCGATTTCAGTATTGGGTATCATGCTGCCCTCCTCGGGGTCTGGCAGCCGAGTCAAGCTACTACATAGGTCCAGATATTATTAAGTAGAAGTTTCAATACTCTGAGAAGAGTGTTTCCCTCAGGAATCTTCATCATGGAACACAGTGTAGTCAATCCATTGAACTATTGGAGAAGAAATTGTTTAATTCCCACATTTTCCGATAACCAGTCCACCGTTAACTGCGGCTACTTTTGATTGTTTTGTCCTCTGTTATGTCATGCTATAACTGACAAAAGTAATATGGACCATACAGGTGAAGCATCCCCTTATTCAAGATGTACCCTGGCCTACTTGAGGCATTCTGTCAGTCTACACCCCTCAAAATACTCCTGCAGCTCAAATAAGTTCCCAAAAGACCGGACTCATTAGTTCTCACCGAAAGGTATCTTCAGTTTTGTGAAACTCGATAACATAACAGGCCATTGCTTTCAAACTACTCACGTAAGTGTTAGAAATGAAGCTGGCCCTTAAAGGCTCAATTGACTACTTAAGTATCAAATCGTCTGCTGATTTCAAAAGTTTTTTCTTCATCCGGTTTTATATCAATCATCTTTGCTATCGATGCAAATAATCTGAAACGCTGTATTTTGCTTTTTGAAGCATCATTGACTGGATCAGTTTACGTCGCCCATGTTGACTAGTGCTCGTGCTATCTAGCTAAATGGATCATAATGTGCATATAAACTAAGGGCCATTATTGGTGTTCACAAAATGTAACAAACCCTGATGCTGAGGAGTCTTTCTAATAGCGCAAAAGTTACTCATCTCGCCTTTATTGTAGGAATTTTGTTGTTTTATAATGAGGCTACTAAAACATTCTGACGGCCCACAATCGGTTTGTCCTTTTTGAGGCTAATAGAGTAGGTAGACACTCCCTGATTTCCACCAAACATGGGTTTTATTTAAACCCGAATATTGCGCTTTTCACGAAAAACACTTTTGAAGACTAATTGGTTTTAAACGGAGATTCAAGTGGATCCTAGATGAATCATCCGTTGATGGTATTTTTGTTCAGCTGAACTTGCTGAAGCAAAACAACCCATTTTCAAATGGCACGATATTCCAGATATCGTGGTATATTTTCTTGAACGAACTTTGCTACTAAGGTTGCTGAAACCCCCTAGCAGCTCATCAGCTACAAAAAGTTACCGAGTTTCACTTGAAAAAATTCTACGCACTTGGTAAGACATACATACTTGCACATTAAGTTGATGTTAATGAGAGATTTAAATAAATCCCAGGTGATCAGTATAGCATGCAAGTTCAGCTGGGATTTAGTTGATTACGCCGGTAAAACCGAACCAGTTCACCAATGGATTCATTTCATGAATAACTGAATCTCTTTTGTCAGATACTGTAAATGGGTGGTAGTAGGGGAAATACGGTAGTAAAAGTGAGGATTAAGAAACCAACAGAAAAGTGAATCAGGAGATCTAAGGGACTTTGATTATCTATTTCTCTATATACTCGAGAGTTCTGTTGGCGAAGCAAGCTGAGGTAAATACTGGACGATATATAAAATTTTCTTTTGTATGCAAAATAGATTTCAGTTGCTCTGTTCAGCCGTCCAATGGGAAAATAATGATTGTTAATTATGTGCCTCATGCCTCTCAGTTGCGTAAATAACCACCGCTTCCTACTCTGCTCCTGGATAATATCATATCCACCGTCACACAATAACCGGTGAACAACCCAAGGTGACATAGCAGTTATGATGCACCAAGCAGTTTATTGAAAGTTTCGACATATTGCACATGTTTTAGTACTATCTATAAGTTAAACAAACCACTCCGCCTGCATTTAATTAATCCAAGCGTTTGCCTTGAACCTTTTGATTTCCCGTAACTCCTTGAAAACTTGTACTAGAAAAAGACACCCCTTGCTTACATGCATTTTTAGCGGCTTTTGTGTTTCGGCTCCTAATGTCCCTGTTCAAAGTTAAAGCTACTTAAAGAAAGTTGATTGGATTACGGTAATAAGCTAACAAAATTTGCTACACAAAATTCTGTTAAAGTTTTGGAAAGGAACAACAATCGTAAATCATGACCAAAGGCAAATATGTCAATTTCCTAATAACTTCAGCGGAAGCATATTTGCTACTCAGAATGGTTCTAGACATTTTACACGTACCGCTTGGAAGATGAAAGGGTTGAGATGATTTGGAAAGACATTCTTGCTAAGAGGACCACGGTTCTAACAAGCACTAACAAGCACTATCCTATAGTTTACAATAGGAAAGTATGCTGCCATCGAAATTTCCGTTCTAGCATACGCACTGTATTCTGTTGTGAAGCAGTCCATCAAACTCCATAAATCATGTTGGCCAGGTCATGTACTTTGCACATTCGTGGATGTCTTAAGGGGCTTGAACAAGCAAAAGTGAGAGGCGCGGTGTTATAAACCTCACCTAACACGTTTGACTGAGATAAAAACTGAGTTTCCTGAATATAAAACTTGGAATATGATTCCTCAATGGTTTATGTCACCGATAGGCAATTGCCTGTCCCATATTGATGATATCACTGCAATTTATGCATGGGTGTCTGTACAGGCTTCAAATCCTTCAAGAAACTAGTACCATTCATTGCTGGTTACCTGGGCGGGTTTGGAGCTCTAACTCATGGCTAATCATAACGTATTTTCCACTGTTCGGTGAGTAAGGTAAGGTGTAACAGCTGGGACAAACATATATTTGGGGCAGCTTTCACAGCCGAAAACAGTTAAACCGAAATTTTCACATTCCCCTTCAAGCGATTTTGCCAGAGGCTCTGTGAACCTGACCTGAAGTGGAAAAGTCGCAGACGTGTTGATTGTCTACCATCATTTCCAAACTATCGTACGATATCAATGACACCGATATCTCTCCTAGTTGACATTCACCCCAGCAATTAATACTTTAAACAAATCCCAATTCATATTCACACCACTCTCGTTTGAACGGTCGTCCTCCTGTTCTGGCTTAATTATTCCGGTGACTCCACATCAAAGGGAAGCACTGGACTCGAGTTTCGCTCTTATTAGAGCTCATCAACGACGAACCAGGTCGGGCACACCAATCACATCGCTCAAGTGTGAACACGTTCGCCTGTTCAGACTGAAAATTCAGATGCGTCCAACGTGCGTTGGTGGAGTAGTGATAACACGCTCGCCTCGCATGTCAGATGTCCGGGGTTCAAATCCCGGCACGGCCACTGGATATGCACTGCTGATGAGCTCTAATAAGAGCGAAACTCGAGTCCAGTGCTTCCCTTTGATGTGGACCCAGTTAGGTAGCGTGACACACGCTGGAAACCCAATGGGCGATACTTTTGGTTGCATTTGGGGTTTTGCGGGATAGGTATTTTGTTCATATTCACACCACCCTCGTTTGAACGGTCGTCCTCCTGTTCTGACGTAATTATTCCGGTGAGTCCACATCAAGGGAAGCACTGGACTCGAGTTTCGCTCTTATTAGAGCTCATCAACGACGAACCAGGTCGGGCACACCAATCACATCGCTCAAGTGTGAACACGTTCGCCTGTTCAGGCGTGAAAATTCAGATGCGTCCAACGTGCGTTGGTGGAGTAGTGGTAACACGCTCAACTTGCATGTCAGATGTCCGGGGTTCAAATCCCCCCGGCACTGCCACTGTATATGCACTGCTGAGCTCTAATAAGAGCAAAATTCGGGTCCAGTGCTTCCCTTTGATGTGGAGTCACCGGAATAATTAAGCCAGAACAGGAGGACGACCGTTCAAACGAGAGTGGTGTGAATATGAACAAAATACCTATCCCGCAAAACCCGAAATGCAAATCCCAATTCACTGCGGAAATAGAATGCTTGTTGAAATAGGAGAATCTCCCACTCACATGTCATGGCACTTCCCACATCACGCTTGTGGCCTTAGTACAATAAATTTTCATTGGCTACTTCCACTTGGACTATTCAATGTGGTGTCTATGTATGTACAAATGCAGTGAACGAATTGAAAACACTTCGAAAAGATGGGCCTCACTTGTATGCCGCGCTTGCCACAGAGTCGTAAGGAAATTTGTGGATAACAGTCATCACTACTCATCATTACTGCATTTGATCACAACGGCCACCTAAACGGTTTGCTTCCAAGCGTACCCCATTGGTACATGCTACTTTCCTTCCACGATCTTAGGGAACTACATTTCTGCACAACAGTATGGGAATGCGCTTTGTTTTGTAACCTGTGTTGCGTCAACCCCCAATAAATCCAAACCCATGTTAAGTATTTTTGAGTGTTTCATCAGGTCACTGGCAACGTCATTTGTGGCACCTCTTCCAGGCACGGCAAATTCAGATCTGTTTGTTCAGGAGACACAGATAACAGTGAAACAAAATAATTGTTATACAAAAAGTCTGTTTGCTACCACAGACTGCAAAGAAATCACGGTTAAAGGAGACATAAGACTCCGCTACACCATTAAATCGAATGATGCCTCATTATCAGGACGAGATTAATGATTTTTGGGTAGCCAGTAGGTTTGATTAGAAAAATGTTTTTATGTAGTTGTACGCACGTTAATTAGGCGCAACCTGGAAGTTTTGGAGAGCAGGTCCCCTATGAGCAACCTTGTTTTATTTTAACAAGAAAGAAGATGGCGCGTCCTCTGTCGAACGTTCAACTGTTTTTCGGTGCATGTTTATGCAAATCATGACAGGGTCTCTGGATTAAGGCCAACCGTGGAGCATAATCTTCAAGCAAGTTTAGACAGAGGGCTCAAAATTCAAAAAAAAAATCATAC